>JAODAL010005136.1:0-147491 GCA_025379985.1 Phyllomedusa bahiana | reverse complement strand
GGTTTTAAAAAAGGACTTGATGGTCAGAAAGGTAGTCCAGGTGATGTTTTAGGTGCTCCTTCAGGAACTTGGGGAGACATTGGATTTCCTGGTTTCCCAGGTCCAAAAGGCAAGCAAGGCGACCCAGGTTTATCAGGACTACAAGGTACCTCACCACTTTTATCTCATGTCTTTTTTATTATCGCTAACACTTCCTGCAGATGCTAGAAATACACCCCAAATAGTACAATGTTTTGGACATTTACAACTTGATGTCTCTTAACTTATTGCATTTTATACTGATAACAGAACGTGGCAAGTTGTATGTATAGATTACTTTACTGTATACTATTATACCTCCTCTGTAAGAGCCTCCATGGTATGTGACTTTTTTGCTGTATACGGTCACTTTTAGTAAGGCTGATTAAAGATATACATTCAGTAAATCATTCAGGTTGCGTCCATTCTGGGAGAAAATGAAATACATTTTGACTGCATATGTAGAATCAAAATCATTTTCTATCAAGATCTGTTGTACATATTGTGTGGTGTGTTAATGTTCTTATTTGCTATCTTAACCATTTCCCTTTTATAGAATAAGAATAATGGTCCAGAACCAATTTTTTTACCATCACAAATAACTTTGTAAAAAAAACATTTTGATGCAATGTCTACTGTAAGGGACCATAGTGATGCCAAGCTATTGCTGGAGATTTCAGCTTTAAACTCAAATGATCTGTTAATGAGATTTTGTAGTTCCTATGTTGCTTGTTTTTTTTAGAAATATAGTTGAGCTATATTCTGAGCACAGTGGTCCCTCAACATACAATATTAAGTGGACAACCATTTTATGTTAAAGCCATAACTCCGAAGCTCCGAAGCACTCAAATGTCATCCAGCATAATGCCAAATTAGGATTAAAGAAAATATAAGCAGATAACAAATACACATAAAGTAATTCCTTCCATATAACAGCCAGCAAGAGCTGCCCGAAGCATATAGAGGACATGACCTTCTTTGGGTCATGTATTGTATACGCAATGTGCCAGAAAATAAGAAAATGGAGCCCTCGTCTGGTTCCTATGTGAAGATAGGCAGTGTTCATGACATTTTATCTTGAAACCACACTCAACATACAAGGTCCCAGGAAAGACCATTGTATGTTACAAATCTTGTATCCTGTTGCCATTGTAACTTGAGGGACCACTGTACCTAAAATTTAGTTCACACTGTAGCATTTTATTATGTAAGTATTTTGTGTTTATGTTCATAAATGAGTTAGCATACTGTTCTCCTCTAGGCATCAATGGTATACCTGGGACTCCAGGACAGAAAGGTATTCAAGGTGACCCTGGAATTCCTGGTGCCCCAGGCTTGCCAGGACTGTCAGGTAATGGTGGATTTCCAGGAATGAAAGGAAAACAAGGAATACCAGGAACAGTCGGATCACTTGGACTTCCAGGTGAGATTACTTCACTTTATATAGTACACAATAATTGTTGTATGTATAGCATATTAGTTAGACAAAATAAAACAAAATTGTATAACAAATCGTCCCAAAATGGAGATTATACCAAAAGCTAAACGTTATTAGTAAATGTTTTTGATATCTTTTACGCCTACAGTTTTGGAAAGTGTTGAGTGAAAGGTACATGACTTTTTTTGCAAGTTGACTATAGCAGGGAAGTAGCATAAGGAAAATAAATGTCTAACACGCTAGGCATGTTGGGCCAAATATATTATGTAATGTGCTGTAAGGTGGTGTACCATGTGTGACTTGTCCTCTGGTTCATGTCTACATATGGATGCATCTCTCTTTAAAACATCTTTGGTTTGTATTTTATTTTGTGGTCTTGTTACGCTGTTACACCTGTGTCCTGAAAGGCTGTGGACCACTAGTTAGGGTTGATGCTGACCTTGTTTCCTTGGGCAAGTATGGCAGGAGTTTTGAACCTGTTTGTATTTTTCCTGTTATATTTTCCAGTTGCCTTGGGATCCATGAATTGACTGATGGTAGACATCACTGAGTAGAGTTGGAGTGGGTTAGATTGGCCCATATATTTGTCTCAGTTTAGATAGATAGATTGGTTAGTTTAAGAAGTGCAAAGGAAAATGTGAATATCTTAGCATTCAGTCTGATAGAAATTGCTGATGACTATATTGATATATTGAGAGACACAAATAGCTTCCATACCATCTCAGCAGAGGCTACAGCCTACAACCAGTCAGGATCCTGAAATAGGTAGTAGGTATCAAGATCGATTGGCAATAGACAGGATCCTAGAGATCAGCCAGCCAAAAATGAGACTCCACAGCAAGTTACCAACTCCACTTCAAACACCTTCCGTGAAACATTATTGTATGGAGACATTTGGGTACCGGCACTGCAAGTATGGTAGTTACCTCACCCTTGTTCTAATGTGTGTTAGGCCCATACTTATCACTGTTGAAGGTGGTTTCCTCCAGGAACTGAAGTGCAAATTAGAACTCAGCTGGCCAAGAAATGGCCAGGAGCCTAGCCCAAGCTGCAGGAAGTGCTCCCTGTATGCTTGTGGCATGAAGTGCACGCCTCAACATTAGTGAGCAGTTGTCTAAAGCATACTTGTTTGTTTTGTGTGGATTTTAAGCAGGATCTTTATCTCTTATTGGAGAAGAGGGATGGAATGGAATGAGCAGTACACATTTTTTTTCTGGGATTAGTTATAACTTCAGATATGAGAAAAGGTGAGAATCTAGGCACGTTGTAAAGAGCTATTGTAAAGTGAGTAATCGAAGCATGTATAATTAACCAGGTAGATCATTTATTTCAGTGGACTTATTCAATTGGAAGGTCCAGACTGCAAGAAACAATCTGTTGTGTGGTGTTTAGGTAGAATTCTATGTAGCACTCAGAGCAGGGACATTTAGTCTAATTTATATAGAATCAAGTTGTCATGGTGAAAAGGAAGAGTACATTTATTCTAGGAAGTCCACAAACTGTCTATCCTACCACATAACTGTAATCAGAACTCCCATTCATGTCTATGAGAGAGTCCCAACCACCTCTTTGTTCAGAGAGGAGACGCTTTAGGGCTCATTTAGGATATAGGTGCAGGACCCAGAACTATCAGACAATGATGGCATATCTTAGTGATATGCCATCATTGTCTAAACTAAGAGAACCCATTTATAGATGGCCCTTGATGTGCTCTGAAAAATTGTGCTAGCAGCATCTAATGAATGAGTGGTTTCCAACACCGAATTCTGAACACTGGAGAGTGCAAATGTTCCTGCTATCTAAACAATGGTGACCACCCCCAATCGTCTGTTCAAATGGCCTATGCACTGCAGTCAACAGCTCATAGGCTAATTGAATAGATGGTCACAGGGGTAAGGTAGTGAAGTTCTCAAGAAGACATGAACCTGAGTGCTCTACTGTTAGGAACTCAGTCCCCAGTTGACAATCCTGATTTAGGCAACACGAATAACATTAGGTCCCCATTTGCTGGTACCTTGTAAGCCAAATTTAACTAAAAATGGGAGCTATATATTAAACATGGAGAGTCAAGAAATTATGGATTTGTAAACATTTTTTATATATAAATCCAGGTTGGCATTGGTCAACTGTCAATTTAGATGTTATAATTAGTGTCAAGTTTATGTGTGCAATATTGTCAACTGTCAATAGTTATGGCCATAACTCAGGACTTCCATGGAGAATCAACCAGGCAAGGGGTGCAATTCATATGTGGCTCTATGGTTTTGGGAGCACTGCTACAGCAAATAGTAGTTTTGCATTGTAACTGCATTTATACAAATTGCATGGTAACTTTATGTATTACTGTAATATTTCACAGGTTCTCCTGGAGAAAGAGGAGATGAAGGTGCAAAAGGTCAACCTGGACAATCCTGGATAAAAGGACAGCCAGGAGATGTAGGAAATGCAGGCATAATTGGTATAAGGGGAAGACCAGGAGATCCAGGTTTTCCTGGTTTAACTGGGATGGATGGACACCCTGGTATAAAGGGTAAATTCATATATTTTTTGTCTTTTTGTCACTTACAGAACATGTTTTTTTATGTTATTGCTTTACCACTTGATTATGATGATTTTTGTCTCATTCTTAGTCTCATTTTTTACTTTCCTTTTTAATCTGTTGATAATAATGGCAAAGTTTTGATTCTTTATGACTTCAGAGGAAATTTTTTTCCATTACATTTGAAATAGGAGTGAAGGGTTCACCTGGAATGGCAGGATTTGAAGGAATGAAGGGAGAAAAAGGAAGACATGCAAGGACAGGATCTAAAGGACAATTTGGCAATGTTGGTATACCAGGACTTAGAGGGCTTCCAGGAGATCGGGGCACAAAAGGTCAGTTCTAAATACAATTGGATAATTACAAACAAACTTTTGGTTGTTGTCTAATATATTCATCGCATGAGTGATAATTTGTTGGATCTAAATATCTTATGCACTGAGGACTAATGGCCCATATTTACTATTGGAATCTAAAAGTTATCATGATAGCTCATGCAGTATGATAAATTTGGCCCATCTTTAGACTTATGTAGCTTTTTAGAGACAAATTGTTATCTTTCTGAGCCAGAATCTTGGCAAATTGTTGGAACAGCATATCTCCATGTGGCCCTTTCCCCACAAAGCCACACCCACTTTCCGCTAAGATACAACCTTGTGTCAGAGAGGTTACAAAAATTGTCAAAAATGTCCATGATACATACTACAACATGATCACCATTTTTTGGTGCACTTTTATGTACTTTCTTGATGTAACCACAAAAGTAAATGTGGACCAATATGCTTTATATTTTAATATTTCCCTGGTCAATTACTAGCATAACAGGATATCCATGTTATGCTTCTGACATTTTGGTAATATGTATAAAATGTATTAAACGCATATATCATAGTCCATTTGCAGTAGATTTTAAGATTTTTCCCTAGAAATATACGTTATAGTACGTTGTTTCCTCTCATGCTGTACTTTTAATTATGCACATATCTTATGTCACATTATGATATCCATTTATGCCTCAAAAAATGTGGATTTATTTTTTAGATATTGTGAACAGCATAGTCCATGCAAGAAACATATTTCTGCAAACGTGCTTACATTTTTTGGTGGTTTTATACATATTAATTTTAGTAAATATTTGTATTCCCTATAACTTAAAAAATATTTTTGTATAATTTATTATAACTCTGTGTTGTGCCGTTCCCCTATTATTACTCCTAAAAATTTATGAATAAATTGACAACTGGGTTTTAAAGGGGTTGTCTCACTACATTGATTCATCTTCCCTTAGTCCTGTTTTCTTGGTTTCATTTTGAATTCAGGGGCGTGTTTACTGGCTTCCACTGGGCGCGAGAACCCAGGTCTGTGTAAGCAACCGTGCTGGCATCTTTTGGGATAGATCAAACAGGTCTGTAGTAAAAAACCTGAAAGTGATCAGCCCAACAAGAGGGGAATCTAGAATAAGGGGGACACTGTTAAGGGAATATTTTAAAAAGTGACTTTTTTTTTTGCAAGACTTAAACATAAAAAACAATCCTTGTAGCGAAAAACCCCCTTTTTAAAAACATTTGAGGCTTTGTTTTTTATGGGTCTTTTCCTTTCCATCATGCTGACAATTCATACTTTGCGGGGAAAACCCCTTTTTGAGAAAATGAATTGTAGCACACAGTTGTCAATTTGTTCAAAATTTTCCTGGAGGAAATGGTATAGTGCAGAGCTCTAAGAAAAGATGCTTCAGAATTTTTATTATATGGGGACTGCAAGTATTAACTAAAACAGACAAGTCCGGAATGATGAAAGGTAATTTTTAAGAAACAGTTTCTTAAAGGGTTGTTTTGATCAGTTACAATTCTGACCATAAAGCTAACGTGCATTATCAAAAAAAAAAAAAAAACCTTCATTTTCGTTTTTACTGTAAAACTTAAGGTACTCGAGGAGAAATCGGTCCACCAGGCCCTGAACCTGAAATTAAGGCAGAAATGTTAATGGAGATGAAGGGACAGAAAGGAGATTATGGTGAGCCTGGAATGAAAGGATATATAGGATCTAAAGGTAAGGATGATACATTCATGTAATAAACATGTCATTAACAATATCATAATATTTTGCATCCTTATATAAATATTATTTACTTTACTGATATAACATGCAACTTTAACTAAATATGTGCCCTTCTTTAGGAATAAAGGGTATGCCAGGTCATCCTGGCCACGCTGGACAGCCTGGTTTACCTGGAATGCCCAACTATGACCCAGGTGATAAAGGAGAAGGTGGACTATTTGGGCACTCTGGTTTTCCTGGAGTTCCAGGTCAAGCTGGCCCACCGGGAAATTTGTGGGTTCCCGATTTACGGTCCCCCGGGAAGTTTACCAAAAATATTAAAGATCGAAAATATTATATCCGCTCTAATACAATATCAGAATTGAGTATTCAGTCGAATCTTATGTTTGATTTGCTACATTTGTATACTATTCACACAAATGACAAAAACTCAATTCTGTTTTCCGAGAAAAAAATATTAGGCTTCCCCAACATTTAAAATTTTTTTCCTCAAAGGATAGCCATTTTTTTATTTTAAAAGGGGTTTTAAAGGGGAGCCGGATTTTTTGGCCTGCCAGGTGAAAAGGGTATTTTTGGAGATAAAGGGAACTTTTTTCCCGAAAAATTTTTTCCCCAAAAAATCAGAAAATTGCGTATATAATGATTTAATACTGTTTTGCATTTCTTGTTGCAGGGGAAAGGGGCGACACTATAGAACTACCTGGAGACAGAGGCATCAAGGGTTTGACAGGAGATAGTGGGTTACCAGGTACGTACTTTTCAGAAATATCAAATAATGAGAAAAAACAAATGTACAGGGCATAAAAAAACCCCACAAAAATCCTATCTTTTATGCTTTCTTTTTTTAAACTGAAAGTTTAATTGGAACCTATCACAATAATCTGCAAGCAGCAGGTTTCAAAATAGAAACGAAAAGACCCATAAAATAGTTTTATGGGGAAAGATTAAATAGAAAAAAAACTATTCGTTTACTATTTCATTTTTTTTTTGGGTTTCAAAAAGCCCCATTTGGGTGGTTTTGGACACTAAATTTGACAGTTATCTCTGTATGAAAAACCCAATAAAAAAGACTGTCACTGATAAGACAGCCCACTGGACCTCTAGATCAGCAGAAATGTAAATGAATTAACTACACATTCTGCTAAATCTTTTCACACAAAACTATATTGGTCGGTTCAATGCTTTTCCTTCTTTAACCTTTTTCTTGCACACCCAAAAAGCAATGTTCAGTTTTACGGGTTCCCCCTTTAAATGTTCTAACAAAAGGGGATCAGCCTTTATAAAAATTTTGGACAAAATAAAAAATTTCAGGATATAAAAAGCGCACATTTGAAGGAGGAGACAAAAGGGGTTAAAATTTTACTAAAAAAAAAATGGCCCCCCCGGGGACCCCAAGTTTTTTTTCAAACGGGATTTTCGGGGGGCTTATAACCCCCTCAGGATTCAAAGGGGTAAAAGATTTGGAAAGCGATCTTCAACATCTTTGATGGGCACTTCGAAAAAAAGGGTTTGATGCTTTGGGTCGTGAAAATTCTCCAGCAGCCCTTTCAGGTGTGTGAAAATATTCGGGGATCCCTTTTCTACACCGGGTTTTCATTGTCAAACCTGGATAAACACCCTGATTTCTCACCGGACCCACAACCCTTGGGATTCAGGTAGGGCGGAAATAACTTTTCCCGCAACAACCCCCTTTGTATCCCAATTTGGAGAAAGGGCCTTTTCCCCACCAGACCGTCTTCCATTTTTTGGGCTCATCGTCTCGATAAAGGTCTGCCAGCTGGAACCTGCCTAAGTTTGGTCCCCCCCCCTTTTCCTCCCTCTTCTGCTAATACTGTTTTTGGGGTTGGTCTTTGGATGGGTTTCCCAAAAAGGGATGTCGAAAATTTTGGGTTTCCGGCCGGGTTTTACCACCCTGCTCCACGATTTGCTGCTTTTCTTCTTTGACAATTTTCCCGTTTGCATGGGTTTTCCCAAACCGCATATCTCTCCCCACCGGGGGGTTTTCAAGTTCGTCTCAAGGTTCTGGCGTGCTCTCTGTTCCCGATTACAGGTGAAGTTTTTTTTTTCCCTCGGCCAAATCACCCACAGTAAAAAGGGCAGGGGGAAGGGGAGTCAATCAGGTCCCTGGGCAGTTATTTTCGCCATTTCCTCTCCCCCAACGGGAAAATTTTGGGCCCCAGTTTTACTGTTTGGGGCCAAATTTCAAACAACCCCCCCGGATTTGGGAAATTCTACGGGTTGCTTGCCCCCCGTTTTTGCTTTGGTCTATGAACTGAAAATTCCCCCCCCCCCACCTTTTCCCCGCCCTTCATTTTCCCGATTTTCCCTGAGGGGAAAAGCCCTGGTTGGGACATGCGACCATTTGGGGATCAGAAAAGGGCCAGCCCCCGAAATTTAGCAGCAGCCGTATAAAGGGGCTCAGGCAGACACGAAGGGGAGCCCCTTCCCCCAACCAAGCAAACCCCAGCTTAAGATCCCCACAAACAAACAGGCCCCGGGTTCCCCAATGGCCTTTTCTAGGTATTGAAGTGTATCAACCCGGGTGCCTATAAGCTCCAGTTTCCCACCACAATGCGGATTTTCCCCGAATTTTTTTCCCCATGTCTCCCTCTAAAATCTTTAGTGCTAAATGTTTCTCCCCCGGAAAGTCCCCTCACCTTCTCCGGGGGCTGTTTCCCCACTAACTGAAGTCCTATCAAGGGAGGCGGCTTTTTTTCTAAATCGATTTGGAAGGATTGTGCCCCAAAATGGAATCCCAACTTGGACCATGCCCCTAGTGCAAAAAAGGGTTTTTTTTCCCGGTCTAGAAAAAAAGGGGACCCAAAAGGGGGGGGGGTACTGTTACAAAGGGGCCCGGCGGAGCATTTGTACCTCAGTTTTCCTTCCTTCTCCAGGGACGAGGGGCGCCGCAGCCCCGCAAAGGGGCCGCGGGCATACTCGTTCCCTTTAGTAAATACCCCCCCCAGGCTGCATTTCTGTCCTTCCATCTTTCCCCCCTCCCCGACGGGTGCTTTGCACCCCCACTCCCTAGGGCGCCCCGCCCCCCCCCCCAAAAAACGGGGCCCTCTAAACATTTAAATGGCCCAAAGCGTGCCGGAAATTGGCTAATTGGGGGGCCTGACCCTATGTAATCTCAATCAGTCGTAACCCCCTTTCCGGGATCTATTGTTTTTGGGTGTCTTAGTGAAAGCGGTTCAGAAGTGCATTCCCATTTTCTTTGTGTTCTCGACCCTGTGCTACTTTTCCCCTCGACTCCCAAAACCCTTTTGTCCCTGCCCTTGACCTGCCCCCCCGTCCCCACTAGGGTTTTGTGTCACATTCGGTACCCCCCCAACCGGGCACCTTGGGTAGCTACCTGGTAGGGCTCTGATGAATACCGGTACCTACTTAGACTCCACTCCCAGGCACGGCCTATACCACCGCTTGCGGTGGTACAGAGGATCTACTATTTCCGGGCCGTTCCCAAACTGCAAAAAAACCCAAATAAAAACAACATAGTAGAAAAGGTTGAAAAAAAAACACTGCCCCATTGACCCAACCTATAAAATCCTACATATTATCCAGGGGAAGGGAAAAAAAACCCTATGGGGGGAGAGGGAAAAATGCCCCAAAAACAAGGGGGAAAAATTCTCTCCTGACTCCAAATACAACAATCTGAATAAATCTCTGGATCAATGCCCTTTCTCCAGAATCTATTAACCATAATGAGGGATATTATATTTTTCAAGAAAGGCATCTAAACCCTTCTTGAACTTAGTCAGAGTCCACCATCACAACCTCTTGTAGCAGTAAGTTACATAGTCTCACTACTCGTGTCTGTGATGATGGTGAAATCTTCTTTCCCCTAAACATAGAGCATGTCCCCTTGTTGTTGTAACAGGCCTAGGTGTAATAACCCCAAACCCATTGCTTCTTCAAGTTACTGACAGTTAATATTGGGAGATATTGTCAGTAGACATTGTTAAAACGTGTCCATATTTTATTAATATTCTGCACATGCTTTACATGACCCAAGTAAATACAGTGGTCCCTCAACATACAATATTAATTGGTACTTGGATGACCATTGTGCGTTGAAATCATTGTATGTAGAGACCAGAAGTCTATGGTAATTGGTTCTGAGGCCCCAAATGTCACCCAATATAATGCAAAATGAGATTACAGGAAATTAAACAGATACTAATCACTAGACCGCCAATCACTGCATGCACTTCACTAATACAGGGGTTTTACAAGTAAAATGTTCATGATAATCAGCTGGATCCATGTCTGTGACACTTGAAACCACACTCAATGTCCCGGAAAGACTATTTTAGGTTGAAATTATTGGGGCACATTTATCAAGGAATGAAGTTTCGCTAGAATTCTGGCACTACTTGCGGCAAAAATAATGTCGAACATGCTTTACACCACATTTATCATGTGTTTTTAGACAGTTTCTAGACACTTTTGTACCTCGGTCAACAAAAGGAGTGTGGTCTTGATAAAGGGGGTGTGACTTCACTAAGAAAGGGAGTGGCTTCACAAGTGCCAAAAATGCACCAAAATTTGGGCACATTAGTGGCATAAAGTAAGCCAGCTTAAAGATGGTACAAAGTTAGACTAGACAGTTTTAACCTACGCTAGATTTGTCAACATTATGATAAATCTGGTGAACTGCATGACTGTGTAGTCTAAAATAGAACTGAGTTAGACACTATAGGCCATAACTTGGCCATAACTTAAGGGACCATTGTAACTCGATTCATTTTGCCTTTGCAGGATTTAAAGGAAGACATGGAGAAAAGGGATTCCATGGAGATGCAGGGTTTTCAGGCATTGAAGGAATGAAAGGAGAAACAGGACAACCAGGAGAAAGAGGCAGCTCAGGTATTGTCAGTGGAGATGGAAACAACCTACATGTGCTTTAATTGTCGCTGTGTTTTCAAGTTTATCCATAAATAAGGAGTGTTCAGATCTTTGAACTTCTTGTGTAATGCCTGTATCTAATTTCTTCCTTAGGGTTACCTGGTCTTCTGGGCTTACCTGGAGCACAGGGTGATCCTGGATTCCCTGGCATTACGGGCGATAAAGGAAGTATTGGTGTGCCGGGTTTGCCTGGTCAACAAGGTAAAATTTAGAATACTTCTTACTATTTAGGGCGACATGTCCCATTAGGGCTGCACCATTTTTCTGGTGTATTTTGCAACAAAAAACTGTTGACGCCCTATTCTCTATATAAATGAACTGCAGTACACCAAAACGCATTATATGCCAGACACAACACATTTGACTGTGCATAAAGCAGGCGCATCAAATATGTTAGCAATGATATGCTATGCACCTAAGTTATGCTATGCACTGAGATTTGGCGCATCAATTATACTATGCAAGATACACCAGTTGCCAAATTTTTGACAGGTTCATTCATTCAGGCGCACTATACACTCATTTAATGCGCCTTAAAATTGGCGTGGAGGCACCTTTTTTCTGACATGTTCTCCTTAGTGTTCAAACATAAAAAACACCAAATGAATAGACATTTACTCCAGAACTTAGTTTTTCTTTAATTTTTTCCCATCTTACTCAATGGATCCAATTTTTTCAAATAGCAAGATAACCTTTGTGTAGTTTACAAAATATGTGGGAGAAAGCATTTAGTCTGTATCCCGGTTTTCTTGACTGTAAAATATGTTATGTTTTTCTGAAAATAGCGTAATCAGTATTTAGAACCAGTCTTTTACATAATATTTTTGGTCTATTTTGAGTGGATATGCTTGTGGATATCGTAAAGGGGCTATTTTTAATGTTTGAAATAAAGTATAAGTTTTATTGAGAATATTTTTTCTGTGATTTTGTCTGAATAACACCACAATACTGATACTATAAAATACCTTCACACCAGAGCCATACATTGCCACAACATATGAGAATTTTATTATTGGTGTTATGTCAGTTTTAGGGTGGGGAAAAGTTCCTGGCACTTATTGGAAGTGGGGTTTCCTGCATCTTAACAGATATCATTTTTATCATTTTATCATTTCATAAATTTGGTAGAACTTATTATAGTGCCCTTATGTAAGTCTCCCCTTTGGTGTCTTGATAATACCACCATACTGTTAATAAATTACATCTCCATAACATGACCACATATTACCACCACAATAATACCATACTAATAAATAAATTGAAAACACCATACAAAGCCCAAATATTACCCCACATAGAAAAAAATCCTCATCAGTTAAAAGGGGGGTTTTTCAGGAAGTAAAATTGACGTGGGAAACTTGCAAACTAAATAATAAACATTTTCACCATTCATCATTAAATAAAAATTCTGGACCGTTTTTGTTTCAGCTGCTCCTTTAATATCATTTTTTACAGCTTCATCTCCAGGGGGTACGCCCGGGGCTGGAGTCCTCAGCCCTGGTCAGAATGCTCGATATCACTTCTCCCCCAGGCAGAAAGAGTTTTTAAAAACCCCAGGTGCTGTCATTCTCCCCCTGCCTCTTTTCCCTTAGTAATTATCAAAAGTGCAAATAAATTAAAAAAAAAAACCCTAAATAAGGTCGGCTTTGCTTAAGAAAAAAAAAATCCCAGGTTTGGTTTGCAAGTTTTAAACCGGGAACTTTTTCCTGGAGCAAAAGTTTACCTCTGAGCTACAATGAGCTATTAAAAGTTCTACAAAAAAACAGACCATTCTTTCATAGAGAGATGAAAGGCCTGTGATGTTTTCCCCGGGTTCAAATGATAGCAATTCAAAAAAAATCACCAACCCCCCTCTGAGCACACAGAGCTAAAGAGGGAGGAAAAGGGGTATAAAATGAGATTGGGGAAAAAAACCCCTTTTAAAAATTATATTCCACACCAGGACCACTTATTACCACAACGTAGTAAATAATACCACCATACTGTTAATAAATTATGAGCGACATCTATGAATTCACCTTCGTCATTTTTTGATATATACAGTATGTTCCCGTCTCTATAGATGTAGGAACAGACTAGGCCAAACTTGGGACAATGGGCCCCCCGTAAATTTTAAAGTGAAAAAGTTTGGTGTGAAACTGCCCCTACAAAGTTTGGGTATAAAACTTTCATTTTATTCATATTTACATATTAATAAAATATCTTTATTTATTGCCCCAACATATTCTGCGCACTTTTCAAAAATAGGGGGGAATAACACGACAACCGACATTACTTATAAAAAAGTACGACAAATCAAAAACGGGTGGGGGGGCCCCGCTGCAAGAGCTTACAATCTATTAGGGGTATGGGTGAAAAAAAAGGGTTACAATGCTTTTTTTACAATGGTCCAGCCCTGTTACATAAATTGGGTAGTATACATAAAAGTGGATAACCTCCCCTCCCAAAAATACTCATATACAGTAAGTCCTGTGGGTGCCAAAGTTTAGGAAGGATGAATGTATGACAGAATTTGGAGGGTTAACAATTAGGGATCTTGATAGGCTTGTCTAAGAAGATGGGTTTTCAGAGCGCCCTTAAAACTGTGAGGGTTTGTGAGTGTGCCTGATCACATGGGGTAACATGTTCCGGAGAACTGGTGCCATACGTGCGAAATCTTGTAGACGGGCAATGGGAGGTTCGGATGAGTGGATGTGTAATCTAAGATCATTAGCAGAGCGGAGAGAGCGGGTAGGGTGGTAGACAGAGATGAGTGAGGAGATGTAGGGGGTGCAGCGCTGTGAGAGCTTTATGGGTGAGAGTGATTAGTTTATGTTGTATTCGTACTGAATAGGTAGCCAGTGCAGAGACGGGACAAGGTAGAGGCATCAGTATAGCGGCGGGAAAAGAAAGACAAGTCTGGTGCTGCATTCAGGACAGATTGGAGGGGGGAGAGTTTACAGAAAAGGGGGACCCAACAAGTAGGGAGTTACAGTAGTCGAGACGAGAAAGAATAAGAGAACAATGAGAGTTTGAGTTGTTTTTCCCCAGTGAGAAAAGGATGGATTCTGGAGTGTTCTTGAGGTGCAGGTGGGCAGGAGCGGGCAAGGGAAAGGATATATGGGGTGAAGGACAGTTTCCCAAATTAGTATAACCCCAAGACAGCGGGCCTGCTGCCTAGGAGTTATGGTGGTGCCACACCACTGAGACAGAAATGGCAGGGAAAAGGTCTGTTAGTAGATGGTGGGATGACTAGAAGTTCAGTTTTAGTGAGGTTTAGTTTAAGATACAGGGAGGACATGATGTCAGAGACAGCGGCCAGACAGTCACTGGTGTTTTGTAGCAGGGCAGGAGTGATTTTATATTTATTTTCATATTTATTAAATATTTTCATATTTCATTCATACTGCTGTATGTTCTGTATGTCCACTAGTCTTTATCAATTTTAACTGATGTGTCAACACCATGCTACAAAATGGCACATATGAATTCATAGATGTCGCCCTACATCTCCACACCAGGATCACTTATTACCACCACATAGTGAATAATAATAACACCATAATGTTAGTACATTATATCTGCACACCAGGATCACTTATTACCCCCCCCCATAGTGAATAATAATAACACCATATTGTTAGTACATTATATCTGCACACCAGGATCACTTATTACCACCACATAGTGAATAATAATAACACCATTTTTGTTAGTACATTATATCTTTTACAACAGGATCACTTATTACACACCCATAGTGAATAACTAATAACACCATATTGTTAGTCATTATATTGCACACCAAGAATTCCTTTTTACCACCACATAGTGAATAATAATAACACCATATTGTTAGTACATTATATCTGCACACCAGGATCACTTATTACCACCACATAGTGAATAATAATAACACCATATTGTTAGTACATTATATCTGTACACCAGGATCACTTATTACCACCCCATAGTGAATAATAACACCATATTGTTAGTACATTATATCTGCACACCAGGATCACTTATTACCACCACATAGTGAATAATAATAACACCATATTGTTAGTACATTGGGGCAGATTTATCAATAGTGTCTTACTTTTAGACAGTGTAAACTTAGACTAGACAGTCTTACAATAAGCGTCATTTATCACATTGTTGATAAATTTGGTGCAGGTTAGAACTGTCTAGTCTAAGTTTGTACCATCTTTAAGTTGGCTTACTTTTACGCCAGAATTTGGTCGCAGATTCTGGCGCATATTTGGTCGCATTTAAGCTACGTCCCCTTCCCACGAAACCACGGCCCTTTTATGAAGCCACAACCCTTTGTCGGACAAGGCCCAGAAGCGCCTGAAACTGTGTAAAACACATAGTAAATGTGGCGAAAAGCTTGTTTTTGCCGCAAATTGAGCCAGAATTCTGGCGCAACTGCCTTGATAAATCTGCCCCATTATATCTGCACACCATGACCACATATTACCACCACATAGTAAATAATACCGCAATACTGTTAATACATTATATCTGGACAGCATGACCACATATTACCACTACAATAATACTGCCATACTATTAAAAATTTAAAACCACTATACAAAGACCAATTTTACCACCATACAGTGGAAGGTGCCAGTTCTACAAGGGTACTCTGCAAAAGGTTAAAGTTATTATAGTACAATTAAATCCAGTGCCTCAAAGTTGACTTCCCTGATTAGAACCATGTATTTCCCCTTTTTTCTTTTCCACCACCCCAGACCTCCATGACAATTTCTTTCAGCTATGACTTACATCTGTAGAGTTTGCTGCCCATATGTCTCTGGCACCTGTTTTTCCAGCTCACCACTTGCCTATCCCCCCTCTTTATTCAGACTTCCCGTCCTGCTGCATTCCTATGTATGCTCATAAGTTTAGTAACCTGTCAAAAATAGTACAATACAAACAGTATTCAACAGAATAATAGCGCCCCTCCTTTGCCCTACATAGTAACAGTGCCTCCCTACATCAACGCTATTGTAGTTCTTCCACGCTGTAACAGTGCACCCTTTATATATCTTTTTAGAAATAGTCATTTATCTTTACTAGTGCCCCCAAACGAAAAAGTCTTCTTTTGGGCCCCCTTACATTTACAGGAAATCTTGTCTACCACCTCCCCGTTTTTTCCCGCTCGCTATGATCTAAGATTTCCCCCCACTCATCCAAACCCTCCCTCCCCGTTCCAAGTTTTGCAGTATTGACCATTTCTCGGAAAATTTTACCCAGTGTTTGGCACATCACAACCTCCATTTTTAAGTGCGCTCTAAAAAAATCATTTTTTAGCACCTATCAAAATCCTAATTTTTAACCCCAATTCTGTTCCAGATTCGTCATTTCCTGCCTTGGCACCCACAGGCACTTATCGTATATGATGTAAGGGTTTGGGGATGGAGGTTACCCAAATTTTTATGTATATCCCCCATTTTATGAACGGGTGGCCTTTGTAAACCAAGCATTGTCCCTTTTTTGTTTCCCCATTACACCAATGATTGTAAGCTCTTGCGAGAGGCCCCACACGGTGCCCTTTTTTTGTCAGTAGTTTTTTTTAAAAAGAAATTTTGGGTTTTTTGTTTTGTGTTTTCCCTATATTTAAAGTGTGGGAATATTTTGGGCCCTATATAATAAAAAAAAATTTTATTATTATTATTTTATTATTTTTTAAATTTGTCCCCACTAGTAACCCTTATTTTAAAAGGCTCCTTCATGTGTTCCTCATAGTAATAAGTGTTATAATAAATGTTCACTGCCAAAATAGTGCCCCCCCACAAAAAACATGCCCTTAGTGCCCGCACAAAATTTTAAAATGCCCCCCTTAACAAAATAAAGGTAAATCTAAAAGAAAAGAAAACAAATACTCACCTAATTCTGTTCCTACAATGAGGGATGCAGTTCTGGCTTTTAGCAGCAAGGCGCATGGACAATGATATCACTGCCTGAAGTAGCTGCAACCTGTAAGAGTCTATAGTAGGGAAGAGAGCTGATGGGTCACTGCTTTGCTATTCTTCTGTATCAGAGTGAAAGGTGACAATTTTATCCTTAAATGTGCCCCCTTGTATACACCCTTAAAGGAGTTGTCTCACTACATTGATTCATCTTACCTCAGTCTTTTTTTTGGGTTTTATTTTGAATTTAGGGGGTGTGTTTACTGGCTTTTACTATGCTGCAGTAGAAGCCAGGTCTGTAGCTATAGCAACCAGTGCGGGCAGCCTATCAGGAGAGATTGAACAGGTCTGTAGCTAGGACATATATTGCAAAGTGACTTGTTTTTACAAGATCTTTCATATAAAAAGCAATCCTTGTAGTGAGACAACCCCTTTAAGTAAAATGTAGGTGAGATTCCTACCAGATCTAAAAAGCCTGGTGAAGAAAGTGTGCATAAACGAAGTGATAAACAATAACACATGTGATTCTATGGATATGTTCACATGGCGTTTTTCGGCACGCATTTCGCCGCGTATTGCGCTTTATACGGGGCAAAATGCGAGGCGCAATTAGGGTCATTCATAGCTCTCCCCGTGCGTACAATATGATCCTATTGTACACGTGGGGGGGGAGAATTGACATGTCAATTGTTAGTGGTGATTATGCGCCGCTGACAATGCATGTCAATGGGGCTGGCCGGGTGCCCCTCCCTCCCCTCACCGCTTTGGAATTACACGATGATCAGCGCATGGTTCCAAAACACACGGCGTATTGCGGTGCGTACTATGCCTATACTTTACCTATAAGATACCAAAGTACACAGGGAAGCGAAAAGTAACCAAAATAACATTAGAACCTGGCAGAGTGTAACAGGCTGTATTGTTAGACCATGCCCGTCATCACATAAGCAAAATGTTACTGGTGATAGAGAGACTATGAAGATAAGGCTTGACAACAATTCATGCAACTTCTGTGATCCCCATACAACTACTGTATATGAAAGTACAAGGGTTCAGATTTCTCTTTTACAATGTAGTTAATGCAACTGACCACTAGGTGGCACGGTCTTGTCACGCTCAATATTAATGAAAACAAACACTAAAAAGTGTAAAAGCTCTGGGATCCTGGAAACTTTTACACAGCAGTAAAAGATTGTGCCTGGGTCTGAATATTTTCTTAACAATTTGCTCTGAAGAGGCTTTTGTCCTAATATGCTTTTCAAGAGTAGTCAACCTGCCACATTAAGTAGCTGTTCTTAAGTGCAGCTTTGTTGCTGACGGAACATAACCAAAGCTATCCTCATTGCCCCATAACAGAGGCCTCTATGCGTCAATAAACAGACACCACACTGTCCCCATCAGGATTGAACTGGCCCACAGGGGAGCAGGGGAATCTCCCGGTTGGCCCCTGGGCATAGTGGGCCCTGCGTATGACTTTCCAGGGAGAAAGGCAGAGAAAAAGTGGAAGAAAACAAGCAGAGTGCAAATGTCATATGTAATATGTACAGTTATGTACAGTAGATATGTGGTGAGCCCCAAGAAGAAACTTCACTGGTGGGCTCCAAGAATCAACTTCGCTAGTGGCCCCCACAGAATCACTCCACTGGTGGGCCCCAAGCATCCGCTCCACTGCTGGAACCCAAGAATCAGCTCCACTGGTAGGCCCGAAGAATCACCTCCACTGATCAGCCCCAACTATCAGCTCCACTGGTGGGCCCCAAGAATCATCTCCACTGGTGGGCCCCAAGAATCAACTCTACTGGTGAGCCCAAACTATCAGCTCCACTGGTGGGCCCCAAGAATCATCTCCACTGGTGGGCCCCAAGAATCAACTCGACTGGTGAGCCCAAACTATCAGCTCCACTGGTGAGCCCCAAGAATCAGCTCCACTGGTGGGACTCAAGAATCAGCTCCACTGGTGAGCCCCAAGAATCAACTCCACTGGTGGGACTCAAGAATCAGCTCCACTGGTGAGCCTCAAGAATCAGCTCCACTGGTGAGCCCCAAGAATCAGCTCTACTGGTGAGACTCAAGAATCAGCTCTACTGGTGAGCCCCAACAATCAGCTCCACTGGTGGGACTCAAGAATCAGCTCCACTGGTGAGCCCCAAGAATCAGCTCTACTGGTGGGACTCAAGAATCAGCTCCACTGGTGAGCCCCCAGAATCAGCTCCACTGGTGGGACTCAAGAATCAGCTCGACTGGTGAGCCCCAAGAATCAGCTCCACTGGTGGGTCGCAAGAATCAGCTCCACTGGTGAGCCCCAAGAATCAGCTCCACTGGTGGGACTCAAGAATCAGCTCTACTGGTGAGCCCCAAGAATCAGCTCCACTGGTGGGTCTCAAGAATCAGCTCTACTGGTCCCCATAACAATGTGGTCTCCATCACCCCCTTATCATTTCTAGGCACCTATGCTTACTGTAACATTAGTGGTCTGACCCTGCATGGCGCCGCTCTCCTCTTTCACTTCTATGGATGTTCCAAGTATAACCAAGTGTGTGCGCTGGGCTATACTCTGAACTTCCATAGAAGTGAACGAAGAGGACAGAACTAGAGCCGTCCTCCTCATTCACATGCAGGGCCAGATCGCAGCTAACAATGAGCAGACAGCAAAGAGGATTTCCCAAAACAGGACTACCCATTAAGAACCCCAATATTCATACTTGATACTTTTAATGTTCTTGGGTCACAATTAGTTAAGCCTATATTTTTAATGAAATAGCTGCATGAAGTTGGCAGACTGCTTGTATCCCCACAGAAGTGCGGGAATGGCTATGCTATAGCAAGTTACAAGAGACTTTTCTTCTTTACTGCTGTGTATGGTGGGGATTGTTCTACTTATGAACTGCCCTTATATGCAGTATAACCATGTGCTTTATAGTAAACATGTTTTAGGAACAGTTCTATATTTTATTCTGTAACAGGCTTTCCTGGATTTAGAGGACTCGCTGGACTTGAAGGTCTGACAGGGACTAAGGGACAGCAAGGCACACCAGGTATGCTTGTCGTCAACTCCTTAATTAATCCTTTAGTCAGGATTCAAACTGAATGAAAATGTCTGATTAATTTTCTATATAGGCCCAGATTCATTTGGTTCTCCAGGCTTCAAAGGATCCTTAGGGGAAAAAGGTGACAAGGGTGAGCAAAGCAACGTTACTGGCTTACCTGGAAATCAAGGTGTGAAAGGAGCCAGAGGAGAGCCAGGTAAGTGCCATCGTTCCTGGAAATTGTGTGTTCTAATTCCATAACAAAAAATGTTTAAAAAAGGTTTTTAAAACCATTCATCTCGCAATGTAAAATTCAGGTGTACATAGAACCTGTAGGGACACAAATATATAGGCAGTCTAACTGAGCTGACTCCTATATTCTCTACCACTAATGATGATCCCTCAGCGGATAACCCGCCCCAAAAAGGGCGACCCCGCACCTCTCCTCAGCTAATCCCTACAAAAAACCCTACTCTACCTTAAATAACAAAGCAAGCAGGGAGAAAGTGACAAGGGAATATACAGAGGACTTCTAGCAGTGTTATGAAACACTATAAAGTGATAAATATATCAATAAAGCGCAATAAAAGTATGCGCCACAACAACCCCCAAACGCCTTTCGTCCCAATCTCAGGGACTCCTCAGTGGGTAAAAAGAAAAAATATTTTTTTATATCACGATCAATATATCACTACTAATACTTAGGACAAAGTCCACACAAATACATAGAGCCAATTGCTTACACTGTTTAGTTACATCATAGGTACCTGATTTGTTAGATCAAAAAGTACCTGAACCTCCATTAATATTCCTTTGGAGGTGATCAAAAAGGTATGGTACCTAATGGAGTTGGTATACCTCCAAGTGATGGGAACGTCAAGGTGATACTGATGTATAGTGGTAGTGATGTATACATCATTAAGGTAGAGTAGGGTTTTTTGTAGGGATTAGCTGAGGAGAGGTGCGGGGTCGCCCTTTTTGGGGCGGGTTCTCCACTGAGGGATCATTAGTGGTAGAGAATATAGGAGTCAGCTCAGTTAGACTGCCTATATATTTGTGTCCCTATTTGTTTAGTAGGTTACATGTTTTAATGGTCATTTATTAAAAGTTAGATTTTAAAGGAATATTTTTATGGGTTTGTATTTTGATGCTTTATATTCCTGTGTTCTATACATGTGGGAAGTTATTGATTTTGTACATAGAACCTGCTCATTTTATCTGAGAATAGTTCTAACATATTCAGTAAAATAGGGTTCATGCAAAATCTGACCTTCAGAATGCTACCAAAAGATTAAACTAGATTCTCCCAAATGACTGCTTTTCTATAAGTGTTCATGAAAGCGTGAGAGCACCTGGTTAGCAGAGAGAAGGGGGCAGGATTGGGCCTTCAAATATATCATAAATTTGTTCAATGACTTTGTCACTAGAAGAGAAACTTTTCCTTCTCCAAGTCTAGCACTTGTAAGCAGCAAACATGTTGGATTGGATGGTTGAAAGTTTAATGTATTTCAGTATTAAATGCAGTGGAAGGAGACAGTTCACTTTTTTTGGTGTGTTGTCACAGTTTGTCCATGTGTTGCAATAGACATGCCATTAGGAAACTAATCAAAGATCTTTGTATTAGGTTTACCTGGCATTATGGGTTTACCTGGATTAGATGGTGTTCGTGGAGCTCCTGGTATTTCTAACTACTCAGGGAGTCCAGGAGATTTTGGATCTGCAGGTCTTCCAGGACAACCAGGTATTTTGGTATTTTTTGTCTTTCCTAATAGACATTTCTTTACACTGTTCTATTTTGTGATCATGTCTTACATAAATGTGGTCAGCTATAATCTGATAAAAATGAGTGACCTGTGTTTTTAGGCTACCCAGGTACCCAGGGAAGGCCAGGTTTTCCCTCATCACCAGGTGCTAAAGGAGAACCAGGACCATTTGGGTTACAAGGAAGAGCTGGGGATAAAGGGATTCAAGGTGACCGAGGACAACAAGGGTTTATTGGTATCCTTGGTTATCCTGGAAGGAAAGGTAAGGTGTACGATATTCCCAGAGCTGCCTCACTGCTTCACCTATGTAGTTGTTAATATAACACTAGGTTTTATTGCCAAAAGGTGAAACGGGTCAGCATGGTAATGAAGGAACACTTGGTTTACCTGGATTCCCAGGAGACAGGGGTCCTAAAGGACCAAAAGGCAACCGAGGACCACATGGTAAGTAAATAATCTCCACTGTGACTTACATCATAGCTTCATTTACAAAGTTAAAACTAAATGCATGATCAACCCTATTGTTTAACTTAGTAATAATAAATCTTCCATTATTACTAAGGATACTTTCTTGTCTTTATATTAATTTTTTTCAGGTGTGCAGGGTGAAACTGGATCTCCAGGGTTCGCCGCTGAACCAGCAACAATGGAAGCCGAACCAGGTGCTATTGGTATAACAGGAGTTATAGGCCCTGAAGGCATCAGAGGAGACATGGGTCCCCGGGGCTTTGTTGGTGACAAAGGTGAATATTCAGTAGAGTTATCAAAGTCCAGACATGAGAAGTCAAACTGATCCGTTGATTACTAAACTAAAGGGACCACAGTAATCTGCTGAACACTAACTTTTAAAGCCTCTCTTGTTGGGAAGGCTAAAGATACAGTATTCTATGGCTATGTCACTGTACACATTTTCCTCGTTATACATTTTGTATAAGTATATGTGCCACATAGTCCGTAAATATGTCAGGAATCCAACCTTATAGGTTATGTAACTGTTATAGGTTATGTTACTACTAATAATAATATTGTAAAATTCAGGGTTTGGAGAAAAATACCAAAATTTTATTTAGAAACAAACATAATTGCTTTTCAGGTGTACAGGGTCCACAAGGTAATCAAGGTGTGCCAGGTATAACCGGAAGGTCCGCAATACCTGGCATCCGTGGAGACCATGGGCCTATGGGAGCAAGGGGTCCTACAGGATATACAGGTAAGTAAGCTTACTTGTAATGTATCAGACTGAATCATACCAAAACTCAAATTAAAAAATTACACTTCGCAGAGTGAAGCTACACTTTCTAGGATCTTCAGTTATTTTCTGTACTCTGGTTAAATTAGTTTCTTTATGTGCAGCATAATTACTTATTGAATCGATGTATCTGTTCTGTTGATCTAAATATATTCATTTTAAGTCTGCACCAGTTCTGTCGTTTATGAGCTGCAATCTTTTCAATGCACTGGGAAATTATAACATCTGGCATTGAAGTCCAGATATTACAAACTAATACTTGTTACATTGGATGCAAATATATATGCGTGATTAGCTTTATGTACCAGAGCCTGTAAACAGCTGCTGTCCATTCTTTTATATTGTGTTAATAGGGCAAAACCATAACACATTTAGGATGGCTGCAGTATTACATTGCAGTAGCTGTCAAGTATAATTCACTTTATGTTGTATTATTTTAACACATAGTAATTGGCTAAATGTGAGAAATACTAGGACATAATAAAATACTATCCAGTACATGACATTTTATTACAGCCTATAAGCAACAAGTGGTGAGGTAGAACTACAGCAAAGCACAAAACTGGATCACACTCTTTATGGTTGTGCCAGGAGTATTTCAGTGAAATCTATCTGTGTATTGTCAGCAATGTGTATTGACATGACTTTACTAGCATAAAAAACATTAACTTTTTTATATTTGACAGGAAATCCTGGTGTACCAGGCACTGTCGGATTGCCAGGCATGGCAGGAAGAAGCGTTAACATTGGCTATCTCCTAGTAAAGCACAGCCAGACTGACCAAGAGCCAATGTGTCCTGTTGGCATGGCAAAATTATGGAGTGGATACAGTCTGTTGTATTTTGAAGGACAGGAGAAAGCTCACAATCAAGACTTAGGTAACGTAATGCTTATTTTTAGTTGCATATTTATATTAAATTGAGTGGGAAATGGAACTACTAGATGTGTGTTCTGTTACAAAAAAAGTTGATACCAAAACCATATATGTCTGTAGATTTAAGACTCACTTGGACAGGCTACTGTCAGGGCTTAATATCCCCAGTCATGTTTCAAGGCTTTTAATGTGTTACATGTGGCTGCAGGGTTGCTACTTCCATCACTGGCACCATATACCTGGCTCTTTCCCTTAGAGCTCTATTGCAAATTTGAATTCCCAGGAAGCATTGCATGACTTATAAATCATCCTACACCTTAAAAATAGTGTTATGGAAATCGTATCTTCTGTAATGTGTGGTTTCTCTGACTAAAAGATGATTGTCCTATTTCTAGAAAAACAAGAAATTTACTAAATGTAAGAAATACTCTCCAATATTAGAGTTACATCATTTTCTAACACCACAACCTCTCCTCTTGCTCCTTCCCCTGAATATAAATAATAGACATCACACCAGCTAAAAAGCTCCTTTATTAATAGACTTGATATGTAGGGGATAAAAAATATCTGATATCTGAAAATGTCTTACATGAACAATCGACATAACTTGCATAATCATATCTTATGTGTTTCTCTAGGTCTAGCTGGATCTTGTCTGCAGCGGTTCAGTACCATGCCTTTTCTATACTGCAACCCAGGTGATGTGTGCTATTACGCCAGTCGTAATGATAAATCTTACTGGCTGTCAACCACAGCTCCTCTTCCAATGATGCCTCTAGTAGAAGAAGAAATTAGACCCTATATAAGTCGTTGTACTGTCTGTGAGGCTCCTGCGGTTGCAGTTGCCGTCCACAGCCAAGATGGTTCCATCCCATTATGTCCTGATGGTTGGAGAAGCTTGTGGATTGGACATTCATTCCTTATGGTTAGTATTTTTCCTAATTGTTGAAATGTTGTCTTAATAATACATGTTATATAGCTAATCCAGATTTTTTTTTTTTACATGATCCCAACTTGTAAGTCTAAAATAATTTAAGGTCCATTTATATAAAAGAGATAAAATACAAATCTAAATAAGTGAAAACATTATTGAAATGAATCATAATTCAAAATTAGAACAATATCCCATACATGCATATAGTTTTATTGTTACATCAGTTAGAATGGGTCTAAACGCAGACTTACAATGAGCTTCATTATTAAAGGGGTTTTCCAATCTCACACTTTAAAGGCACATGAATAGGATATGCCATCAAACTTCGGAACTTCCACCTGTCTCCAGAATGAGCCCCTAAAAGTCTTCGTTCAGAACAGAAAGTCAGTCATGTTTGTGCACAATTTTTCGTTGCGCACTACTGGAGTTATGAGTACAGCCAAGCAGTGTGTTCAAAATGGAGAATTGTGTGCAAGCGTAACCTACTCACCATTCTGAATGGAGACTTTTGAGGGCATTTTCCCGAGATCAGTTCAAGTCCCAGATATGAGATCCTCACCTTTCACACTTTGATGGTATTACCTATCAATATGCCATTAAAATGCGAGATGACAACTCCCCTTTAATAACATTTGTACAACCTATTTTTTTTTTCAGATTTAATGTTTACCTACTAAGACTTTTAGTCTTGAGCAGAGATATAAAATGTCCTCTAAAGACAAAGGGGCACTCCTTCTGTCTGGAGAAAAAAAGGTTTAATCTCCACAGGTGATAAACCTTCTTTACCATGAGAAATGTGAATCTGTGGAATAGCTGCCTCGGAAGCTGGTCACAGCAGGAACAGTTGAAGGCTTCAATATAGGCTTAAACAGTTACAACAAAATAATATTAACAATTATGTAGACCTATAGAATTCTTGTATAGAACTTTGATCCAGTCTGATCACCACTTGGGATCAGTAGAACAATGTTTCCTTTTAGGGCTGATTGCTAATTCCTTTGGAATTCATATGTTTGGATAAATAAGGGGAAACACAGTTCTAAATCTTATCTCCGCCCTTGGTTGAACTTGATGGATATATGTATTTTATTCAACTTTACTATGTACTATGTTTTATTACATAACACTTGTATAACAATTTCATAATAGCTTCATGGACATCTGAAGCTGTAGCTACAAAATCTTGCCACTGTAGGTATAGTAATAGATCTTCTCTTCCAAATCTAAGTTTCCAATCTTTATTTCAGCACACAGCCGCAGGTGATGAGGGAGGTGGACAGTCTCTTTCTTCTCCTGGCAGCTGCTTAGAAGACTTCAGAGCAACTCCATTTATTGAATGCAATGGTGGCCGTGGAACTTGCCATTATTTTGCTAACAAATACAGCTTCTGGCTTACAACTGTTGACAAGACATTCCAGAGCTCTCCGTCTGCAGACACACTGAAGGCTGGCCAGATTCTAAATCATATCAGCCGATGCCAAGTTTGCATGAAAAATCTTTAAAGTTCATTTTATGTATATTATCTTTTTATAAGAAAACATTTAACAAATGTATTATTGGTGCTGAATTTTAACTTATTACCTCACTACTTGATATCACATTTGTTAGGAAAATGTTTTTAAATTTGTTCATCCATTTATCTGGGATCAATATCATTACAGATTTCAATATCAGTAAGACTTCTATTTCTACATACTTTAGTATGTTAACTGCAAGGTATTATAACTGGTATTTATAGACAAAATAAAATAATTAAGCGAGACATATATGAGCTGGCTGATACACTTAACATGTTTCTTCTTGTTCCTTCCCAGTTTTGGTTTGAATAGGACCAGTGTGGATCATACTGCTAATTAAGAATAAAGGGTTAAGGACTTTTCTATGTGAAGACAAAAAGTAATCACAGCACTACCTTTTACCTTCTATTTTAGAAATATGGAGGCAGATGTAACTAGAAGTAATATCTGTGAGAGAAAAGAGAAATCATGAAAAGTGTAGGCTTTTACAAGGTAATCCTTCCCATAGAAAGCCTGGGCAGCATCAAAACAAAGGTGCTGTATAGAACTGGGTAAAATAATTTCTGATTTATTACCTGGTTAGAATTGACAAACATATAGGTATTTTTCTATACAAGGAGTGAATGAGTAGATATTTAGTCTAAACAGTTGGTAAATATAATAATAATAGGTATACCGTTTTAATATGTTATACAATATCAAAACAATTGAGCACAATTTCTTATATGCTCATATTGGAAGCCCTTACCTGTTACAGATTGCTGTAATCTAGTTTTTATACTGAAAGGGGTTTTCTCACTCTGCAGTTCCACAGAGCCACAGCCAACTTTAGAATCACACTTCCTGGTCAGGCTGTAGGTGTGTCAACAGAAGTGATTGACATATCAGCTTTGCTGTTCCTAGCTATTCCTGTTACAGAAATATTTCCAAAATGTAAATTTCTAAATGGAGATTTCTAAAATATAGTACACACAGCTACAGAGCTCTAAATGGTGAAAGCTTATGATTTAGGTATAAAAACTCCATTGTTGGAGATAAGACTGCAGGGAGTGACTCTCCGTGGTAAACGGCAGCTTGTGGATCAATCAGATAAGAGACAGAATAGAAACAGGTAGGGAGAGGTGGTAGATAACTAGAGAGACGTGTGTACTCTAAGAGGAGAACAAGCAAAATCTAAACAGCAATGTTTTGGGAATAGGCTCCATTTACCTTTCACTACATGTTTAAAGCTAATCATGGTGATGAGTAACCCTTTAAGTATACTTTGGCACACAGTTTATATATAGATGCCTAAGTATACCTACTTATGCACCTCCCTGTATAGGTTTACTTACTTATGCACCTCTTCTGTACTTCTTATTAGCTGTATAAATATACCTACTTATGCACCCCCTGTATTTATTACTAGCTCAGAAATCCCTTCAATGTTTAATCTAGCACCAAGTACACATTACATTAAAGTGGTGTTCCCACGAAGCAAAGTATACTACAAAGGTTGGCTCTTAGCTAGCTGTGAGCCGACCGTGCTTGAGAATGTGGAGGATGGTGGCTGTCCATTCACTTCTATAGGAGCTTCCGAATATAACTGAGCGCACACATTCAGCTATATTCTGAACTCCCATATAAGTGAAAGGAGAGGACCCCCACAAATGCCATCCTCCATCTTGTCATGTACAGTTGACCTATGCAGTACACTTTGCTTCGTAGTAAAACCCCTTTAAGGCAATGGCTAGAAGTATTGCTGGTTTAAGAATACAGAATCGGGAAACACACAGCACCACACCACACTGGTAGAATACTTTCTGTGTTCTTTCATATGACTTTACTTCAGATATTTCCACTATGTACTTAAATAGTCTTCACAACACTGTAATGATAAATCGTAACTTTTTAATTTAAATTTCTTAAATAAACTTGTATCTTTTAAATATTATCATTTGCACTTAAAGGTCCCTGAAACACTTGCTAATATGACAAAATAAGCAAATACAATTTATATACTGTAAATAAAGTTTACAAAAAAAGTGTAAATAAAATTAACATAATATTTTGTGGCTTTGCCTTCATTTTTAGGTCTTTATATTTAGTAAATGAATGCCATTTATTTTAAGTATTAGCAGGAAAGTTAAAGGGGTTCTCCGGGACTATCTTTTTGTTATAGAGGTCACAACGTAATTATATTGAACTTTGTAATTGATACTCCCCATTTTCCTGCATACCATGTAACGTCCTTCGATCATATGGTTTAGCTTCTGAGTCTATGGACGTTTTGTCATCACTCAGTGGGTGTGCTATGAAGCCAGGCTAAGCTCAATAACACTTCCCTGTAGTGGGCCTGACCTGAGCAGAGAAGAGCTGACTGCATACAGTAGGCATCTTCAAACTGCGGCCCTCCATCTGTTGGGAAACTACAACTCCCATCATGCATTTATATAATCTATAACAGTGGGCATGATGGGAGTTGTAGTTTCCCAACAGCTGGAGGGCCGCAGTTTGAGACGCCTACTGTATGCAGTCAGCTCTTCTCTGCTCAGGTCAGGCCCACCACAGGGAAGTGTTTCTGAGCTTAGCCTGGCTTCATAGCACACCCACTGAGTTTGAAGACGCCTGGCATATAGTGACTCATCAGTCACTATGTAAACAGAGGTGCTGACAGGAATGTAATCATTCTAGTACAGAGCTGGAGGGTACAAGCATAAGACTTGCCTTGTTTTAATATGCATTAGGACCTCTGAGATTATCCAGCAGCAGTCAGTACAAAGTCTACCTACTACTCTTTATTTAGTAGTGGTGCTAAGGTAAAGCATCATTAGATGCTGATCTGACATCACTGTGTGCAGGGAGGATGACACATCACCTAGAGCAGGCACACAGCTTTCCCATGATCATAAACTGATTGCTGTGGGGGATTTGACTTTATTGGATGCTAGTTAGGCTATCCAGTGTACAGGAAAGCTGTGTGATTCCACATTCCCCAAAGAAATCCGTTACAATGATGAGATAGCTGTGTACCTGCTGTGGGGGATATACAGAACATACATAGAAATATATAAACCAAATTCTATATATTTGCACATGTATTACATATATTATGGAATGAGGAAAGAATGTCTTTTTACCATGATACAAACCGATTGGTGACTGTACTACACACAGCCTGCTGCAGGCAACCAGGGAATGAAGTGGAGCAGAGATACAGGGGCATGAGGTGTACATGTCTGAGAATGATAATGAATAGGACTAGGAAGATTACGGGGTGGCTGCAGAGAAGTCCTAGATTGTGACTGCAGTGCATTGTGGGACTTGTAGGAAATAGCTACAGGAGAACTACTGACACTCCCACAACCAGGAAGTTTCACTTATAATAGATGAATAAGAAGGCAAAAGAAAAGAAACACTTGAAGGTAGTGAAATATCTTTACTTTTCAATAGAAATGCTGTTTATTGTGTTCTATGAAATCATTAAACTCCCGAATGACCCCTTTAAGGTGCTGTAATAGGAGGTGGCAAAACTAAAGAATGCTAAATGTAATCTACTAGAGGGCATAAACAATTTCTTGTGAACAGGTTGAATACTTCTTTGTTTGTGCAGTATATAGTTTACATGTTATTGCCAGCAAATCGCTGTAAGTACACTAGTATATGCAAGACTGTTCTGTTGAACATATGTATTGTCATTCTAATGTGGTTCTCTTTGCACCAAATTGCTGTCCCATTAAAATTTTCTGCAAGAGAAATGTATCATACATGAATAGGGGTACCATTGTTTAAGTGTCTTCCTCCATCTAAACCAATTTTCTTGCAGTTTGGAAGTGTGTATTGACAGCAATTGAAGCGTAACATAGTAGTATAAAAATAGGTGTATTGCTAGTATATATCTCTTCAGTTGGCTGATGTCCAGGTCAAAAGATTATAGATTGGCTTATTCACTTAGAACTTTTCTTTGTAAAACTGGATAGGTCCATAGCATAAATTCCATATAAACAACAGCTATCAAGGTCTTGCTAACAGAAAACTCATTTAATAAGCCTTGGACTCCCTCTTCAGTAGCAACAGCCAAGAGCAATGTCCAGCAGGTCTCTCTGCGTGGAGGGTGCAGGCATCCAGATAGCAGAACATGCTTTGTTTCATTTGTACATCAGAGCCTTCAGCAATGGGTCACACTGTGATCAGTCAGTCTCACAACACCCGTCGCTGCAGAACAATGCTGGAAAATGGGAATTCTGTATCCATTTACTAGTAGGTGACCATGGTATCCTAAATTGTAGTTATAAATCAAAAGTTTTTCTTGCAATCCACATTAATGTACAATTCTGGAGCACCTGAAGTTATAACTCTGCATTGTTGTTTCTTTGTTATACCTTCTGGAAATGGAGAAATACTTTGACACATACTGTTTCTCATACCCCATTTTCATTTTCCATGTCCAATTAGAAGTGACTGCAAAAAACCTCATTCACACTGCCATAGTTTAACCCCTTACCTCCGCAGTACGGCGACAATCCGTGGCCAAATAAGCCATGTGAACGGCCCCTAAATGTGTCATCCAGCTCACAATACAGTCATTGAAAGAGCGCAAGAGGCTCAAGTAAAATGGAAAAAAAAAAAAAGTCATCCAGTTTCAGGACCCCATCTCTTTGGTTTTCCAATGACATGCCATCACTTCCGAATAGGGATATCACCGCAGCTGCCGCTGATCAGCTGCAGCAGTCACCTCCCCATTTCGAAATGACACTGCATCAACAGAAGACAAGAGAGAGGCACCACTGAAACAGGGTAGAGGAGTATAACTTTTTTTTTATTATACTTGGGGCCATGAGATATTGAAATGACTTTTATATGAGGTGGACAACCCTTTCAAACATGGTATTAGAATAATTATTTTTCATATTTCCCAATACTGCCCAACAGGGGGAGCTACTTCCAAACCATGGTCAAGCCAAGCATTATGTAAAGCGACTGGCTATGTTCACACGGCTTATTTGCGGGGCATAATTACGCCTCGCAATTACGCCGTGTGGGTGGGAGCGGGGGGGCGGCGCCTCGCTCATATACGCCGCTAGTAAATGACCTGTCACTTATCTCCCCCCGCGCCGGATTCGCCGAGCGGGGAGAGGAGACGTAATCCATAATTCTCTATGAGAACTGTGGATTACCGCAATGACTGGGACGTATTCCAGCCGTAATTCACGCACTACGGCACGTAATTACGGACTGAAATACGTCCCATTTTAAGCCGTGTGAACATAGCCATTCCTGAAAATTTGCACTGACCCCTCTCCTGCTAACCTCATGCCTTCCCTCCTTTTGTGGCCCTGTCTTAAGTGAGTAGGAGACCATTATTTCCCTACCACTTAGCAGCAACATGTTGTTGGGCGTCTGGACCACAGTTACCAGAGTTAAGTGCACCTGCTTGTCCAGACAATTGGACACTCAACAAGGTGCTGCAGGAGACACGCCCTACGGCCGTGTTCACATGGCTTATTCAAGCCGTAATTGCGAGCCAGATTGAATAAGGGGAAGGTGCGGGGGCGCTGCCCGCCGGCCCCATAGACTTGCATTATCCACGGCGCGTATTGCGCCTGGATAATGTGCAGGTGACTTTCTCCCCGCCCGGCGGATTCGCCGAGCGGGTAGGAGCGACGGAATCCACTGTTCTCATAGAGAACAGTGGATTACCGTAATTACTGCGACGGATTGGCGCCGTACTGCAGCGCAAATCCGGCGCGCAGTACGGCTCCAATCCGCGGCAAAATAAGCCGTGTGAACGGCCCCTAAAAGGCCACATGTATGAAAACTGTCTGGGTCTAAAACTCACTTTGTTGCCCATAGCAACCAATCAGAGCGCCCCTCTCATTTTTCCAGAGCACTATATGAGCGCTCGGATTGGTTGCTGTGAGTTTTAGACCTAGACAGGTTTCATACATGTGGCCCTAAGTGTCTACACTGCAGCGATTTCTGGGCTCCAGAGTTATCACATCATTTTAGTTATGGTGTGAGGGGTGCATGCCTTAAAGGGATTTTGCCAGGAAGTAACTTACTTTACCTGTTAACTTGCTCAGACAGAAGATAAACAAATGGTGCTGAGTCATGAACGCTGCAGGGGTGAGCAAGAAGTGAGGAATAAGGGAGCGTCTCAAAAGTTAACTCAAATAATAACAGCATTACAGTGGATTCTTTATACAGCATACACTCATACACTGCACTTTCTCCACAGTCCATTCAAAGCTCATACATGTTCCCTGTCATCAGATAAGAAGTGCATATACACAAGCGCGGCCAGGTCAGCTCCTCAGCTCTAGCTGGTCGTGTTTAATGCAAACTTTTAAGTAACTAAGGGCTTGTAAAGAAAGCTGTAGCTCTCACAGGCTTCTCTTTTTGTAATCACATATATTTAGAAAAGTGATTAAATACCCATTTTGGAGGATCCCATGTCAACATTACATCGTGGCAAAACCCCTTTAAGTTCACAGGTGACAGGGCTTCAGCATAACAGGGTTTCTTGAAATACCTACTTTATGTTCTGTTTGTGCCATACAGCATCTGTGTATGCTATTAAAGATGGTGGTCCTCTGTATACAAAATAACTATAATTATATAACAAATCTTTTTTTTAAGCCAAAAATAATTCTAAAAAAATTACACATTAGCTTTAGGCCAAAGCAAGGAGTGCCATTAAAAAGGTGAATTTTTTAATTACTTTGTTGTATAGGTTATGCAGTAAATTTAGTCATACATTTCCCTGAGAAATAACAATGAAAAACTGATACTACGGAATTATCTGTTCCTTGAAAAAAAAAATGCACTTGCACAAAGAGTCAGGTTTGCTCAGTGCTAGCCTTTTCATACAGTTTTTAGATGATCTAGAATCTTCTAATGGGCGAGGTGGAGTGAAAAAACACCTTTTAAAATTCTAACGATGTTTTGTCTCTCATACATTTGTATGGAGCTTCCATTATGGCCTATGGGAATGACTCAGTGTCTTTTTCAAATGGTGCAAAGGTCAGCATCTGAGATTTTCTCTCCAAAACTCACCTGTGCTTCTTCTAGCAAAGTGGAAAGTTACCTGCTTATTAGTCCATAGGTAACAAGTCTCTCAGTATTACCTGGCTATGTGTTAACCCTTCCCCCAGTGCAGATGCTAGTGTACATTAACAGAACATATTATAGTAAAAACTTTTTAGCCAAGTATAACAATATAAAATAGCAAAGAATTACCTAACAGTATAAACCATGATACCAAGATAGTAGGATGTTGATGGCTTTGCACAGTAGTAATAGGGTGAATGTCCACAGTCCAAAGTACCCTTGTTCTGGGAAATTACACTATGTTCCAATAGGTCAGTTTTTAGTATTGTAATTATGATTGTTATTGTTTGTTTAGATTTTGATTTTAGATATTCCCAAGTCAATGCTGTTGTAATTATCCTGAATAAAAGCATATTTTATAATTATGGATGTGTCTATTGTATATAATAATTTCATACTTCAAACGAAAAGAAAAATAACATTTTCTCTGGTATTATACATAGTGCCAACATTTAACCCATGTTCTCTCTGACATAAAAACTGCTGTACTGCCTTTGAATTGCTGTACCATTAGGTCTGTAATAAAGATTGTGTGGGCTAGAACTATGATCCTGGCCGTTTAACTCCTTAGATGCAGGAGTCAATATCAAGTTTGGCAACTAAGTATATGCTAAACTAAAAGATTGTAACAAAACAATAAAATGTTCATATTTGGTAACATGACATTTGTAATAATCTGTTTCATAAAGTACACACAAAGTAAAAACATTAAAAAAAAAAAAAAAGTAAAACCATATTTTTTATTTAGAAAAAAAAAAAAATTAAATGGTGGAATTTCCCACAATGTAATACTGTGGGGAAAGACAAAATGAAAAAAGATGTTTTAATGATTTTCTGTGTGTAATAGTTCCTGCTACAAAAAATACCAACTGCATGTTGGAATGCAGAAGTTTCAATGAAATGAGCATTAAAAAAAACAAAAAAAAAAAAACCAATCAGCACCCAAAAAGTCAAAGTATCGGCAAGAATAAATTCGCGATGGCATGAATGGATTTTCAGTGCAGATTTTGGGATGTATTTTTACACCGTGTATTTGTATATGTATAATTTTTTTTTTCATTTTAACATTTGTTCTTCAAAACACACCTATAATCAGAAGCTTTTCTAAGCAAATTTTGAACAGTAAATTTACTCGTCAAAAAATACTGTGTGTACATACCTTAGGAGTTTCAAGGGCCCAACTCTCTTAACTAAATGTATTCCTGGAATGGACACCAATAGTTCTGTGCAGGCTAAAATGTTGTATTTATAATGGCCATGGTTTTCAGGGCCAGAGTATATCAGGTTGATTTCTAACCCCTAGTGCACACAATTAAGCTTATAGCAGAAGTGTGAGCATTTAACAAACACCACTGTTCCCTGCCAGTCAACCACTGTCACATCCAACACTCACGTGACCATCTCCAGCCTCAGCATTCACATGCTGCACAAGCACGCACATGAGCCCAGAGGTAGTGATTGACTCATGGACAAATGATCAATGCATGTGCCATCATTAGTAGGGAACGCTAAAGCAGAGGCACTTGAGGAAGTAAGTTCATATGGATGCAAGAAAGGTATTCTTCACAGTGATATACTTGAGCCGTATCTAGGCTAAACTGCACTCAGGGAGGGGTGAAGAAATTTCTCCTCTCCTTTTTTACATAATGCGCCATGATGTGACACAGTGCATCACCATCAACCAAAGCCAAAATACACAAAAAGCTTTAAACACAAAATGTACTACGTATAAAACTACTAAATAATAAGTCATGCAGTTCTCAAAATAACACTGCAACACCAAACCAGAATCCCAAGGCCAATATTACCAATGTCCTACTAAGACCACATATCACCAGCACATAGTGACTGAATACCGCCATACTGTGACCACATATCACAAGCACATAGTAACTGAATAATACCACCACACCAGGACCACATATCACCACTACATAGTGACCGAATACTGCAATGCCACGACCACATATCCCCGCCATTTTGACTGAATAATACTGTAACACCATGACCACATAGTTACTGAATAATACAACATACTACTACTGAATGTAAGCCATTATACTACAACCAATACAACAGTGACCACACAGAGATGGATACCAATTGTACACAGGCTCTGCAAACATATAAGCGATTACAGTAGACGTCTCTGAAGCGTTATCTTTCCCTTTTTCTTCCTCCATCTGGCCCAGACCACCATGACGCCGTCTCCCAGCCATAACTCTTCACTGTAGAATTTACAAAACAAACATCTTAGACTCCTCCCTTTACCAGCACTTCTATACCAATTTCTATCTCTATACAAACTCCCTATCTATAGTGCCTTAAATGGGAGTAATTACTCCCTTGTGCCCCAAACAGTAAAAGTGCCCCCAAATTGGTATTGGGCTCCCATCTGTGCGAAAAGTTTTATTCTTGTTTTGTACACCAATGCAGGAGGTAATTAAATTCCTCAAGATAGTATGTAGGTACACTTCCAAACTGGGTAGGCAGTCTTCAATTAGGTAGGTGTATAGCACCCGATTAGGTAGGTAGATTTATAGATTCCCCAATAGGTAGGTGTTTCGGTCCCCTATTAAGTAGATAGGCAGTTATATAGGCCTGCCAAGAAGTAGAAATATAGATCCCTCTTATGTAGTTATTTGCCCCCTGTAGCCAGGTAGTTGTCCAATGGTAGCCAGGTAGTTATATGCCCCCTGTAGCCAAGTATTTATAGTTATTTCTCCCCCGTAGCTAATGAAAATTTAAAACGTAATAAATTTTTTTAAAAAGTACTCACCTCTCCTTGATCCCTGCAGTGCGGCCAGGTCCGGGAGCTACTGAACCATGTAAGCGGTGTGACGGCATCAGCCGCTTACGCCGACACACCGCTCCCGGGATCTCCTCAGGCTTAGGTTTCTGACCCAAGACATCCAGCGTCGCAGGGGGTGTGAGTAAAGCCTTGCATCATTGCCCCTGCAACACTGATGTGTATGTACAGTGCTCAATGAGTGCTGTACACACAAGGAAGAAGGCAGGACAGAAACGAACCATTCTGCCTCCTCCCTGTAGGAGTGTGTGCGCAGCTGCTATCTCTGCACGGCTGTTGTGAAATGGGCGTGCAGTCAGAGAGCAATTAATGAGCGGCCGGCGCCCCCTCTGGTGAGCAGGACGATTGCCCCGCACATAGGAACGGCCCTGCTTGAGAAAAGTCCCCTCAATAATTTAAGATTGGGGCCCTGCAAGGACAGACATGATCAATTTTTATGACTCAAAGAGGAACATGGAAATAAAACGTAGGGAAAATCCATCTCAAGGCCTTAAAACACTTGACCCAAGGACAAAAAGCAAACTTTTGATTTACAAGGCACTGAAAGCCACCACCTGGTACTGGTTTTTAACTTCATTTCAGCTCCAGCCTGAGGGCTATGAAATTTGTTTTCAGAGGACAGAAGGGATTTCAGGTTTTCTGATAAATCTAAGAAATTAACTATCTGCAACTGTAAAGAAAGGTGCAGAGCATTAGATCAGATAGGTCTTGGTTCATCAACATTCTAAGCTTCGTGCATGTTCACATGGCGTCTGCATATTAACACCGCTTTCTATCAATGGTCTTCGACAGACCAGAGACCATTAACATTACAATGAGTTTATCACTGCCGCAAGATGCCCGTCGGTCCCCTCATTTTAAGATTGGCGCCTGAAGGACAGACATGATAATTTTATGAGCTCAAAGAGGAACATGAAAAACAGGGACCCTCAAGGCAAAACACTGCCAAGGACAAAGGAAACGATTACTGCATGTAGCACACCTGTCTGGTTTTAACTGTCATTTCCGCAGTACACCTCACATGAAATTGTTAGATGCGTCTCTGGGTCCGTTCAGATGGACCCAGAGACGCATGAGAAAAGCGGATGTTCACACGGACGCAAGACGCTGTGTGAACATACGCTTAGGCTGTGAGGTGAAGCCGAGATACCCCCAGATGGAACACTTGTCAACGTGACAGAACATTGTTTGTGGGAGGAAGACACAAGGTTCTCTCTCTCTCAACAGGTGAAGCAGTAGAGGAAACCTCAATCTCCTTTAGAACATGGTGTGATGCGGATGACTGTAGCAGTCTTCCTGGATCTTCAACAGTAACTTTGGGATGAGAAGGGAGAAAGACCCACTATCCAGAGATGACAGAAGGCACTTACCTCCAAGAAAAGTATCCTTGTGGAAGAGAGTATGTAACTTTTTTGGCTAGAAGGAAATCGTTTTGTCTCTGGAAGCCCAGCCCAGAGCGTTTGCAATAACTAGATTTAAAAAAAAAAAAATCTTTGGATTTGGCACTTAAGGTGATATCCATGGGATCAACCTAAAGTTGGGGAATCCTTACACTGAATATTGATTTGGAATATTTTTCCCATCTGGGTATCTGAACTTTCTTGCATATAGATTTCGACTATTCCATCAGAAAATGATAACGAAAAGGTCTGTAGATTGCAGAAGGACAAGCATCCTCCAGGTTTGCTGCTGTAATGAGACACAATAGAGACATGATCTCCGAAACAGAACATAATCTGGCCAAGACTAACAATGACATCTTACCTGTGATTGCTTTTTTGGTTCTGTATCGATAGGAAATGTTTTAAAGTAGGAATTTAACAAAATCCGTAGGACAATCTTTAGTTATTTAGGCAAAATGTCTGACTACTCAGCTATTATCATCTATCCCAGGAAAATAAAAATCAACAGAAATAAATAACTTCAGCTGTGTTCCCCATCACCGGAAAATTGTTAAAGAAGGAAGGCATACATTTGTGAGGATTCGGGTTTTCTGGGTCACTTTCTAAAATGTTCAAAATATATGTTTATGTATAATCAACATGGATGCCACCACTATTAAGACCTCCAAGACTACATTATTTGCCATCCTCTTCTACATGCTAATTACATTGTGTTGTGATTAAAACCATGCTAACATTTTGAAATCTAAACTATACAGAGTCACCTCTAGTCATGCCTAAGCCTCCATATTTCTCAAGGCAAGTAAGTTCCAGCTAATTACATAGTCAATAAGCTCGCACATTCACTGAAAGTCAAAAAAGAATGTGATGAGAAAAGTGATGATTGAACAAGTCTTTAAGCTTCATCATTTAGAATGGCTTGCACAAAATTAAAATTTCCAAAAATGTTATTCTAAAAACAGTATGACCTTGTTCATAAAGCAACAATTTGAATAGTTATGCAAAGAATGGGTTAAGCCATGTTCATACTAGTGATGAAATCAATCACCTAGCATTCACCGATTAACCTGTGGTATGAACAAAGGCCTACAAGGCTTACTTACTCCATGCAATGATTTTAGTTCATAAAATAGTAACACATTTGCTAATAATGTAGATAATGGTTATTTGTAAATTTCTTAATCTAGATATTTATGACATTCAACAGGAACAGTAATCAAAATAGTAAAGAAAATTCTGAAATTTAATGTTAGGTCAGTCATTGATACAGGTTAGTTGATCACATCAGTGTAGATGGTCATAAATTACTTCCTCCCCTCCAAGATACAAATATTCGTCACATAATGTATTATACATTCATAGAATACTGAAAGAAAAAAAAAGTCATAAATACAGGTATCTTTTATAACAAATCATACTTGATATGACTTTCCTGGGAAGACCACTTATTTTTGAAAGTGTTTTGCTGAAACAGAAATAAATGAAATTACTTTTTCAAACACAAAACATTAAACGATTCCTGAATCAAGTCTGAGTACAGAATATATTCGCATGACATATCTGATGCAGTGGAAAATTGAAATAGCAAAATTTTTACAAATTAACGTACAAAAAAATGCTTCCATTCCTTAATCAAAGCACTGAAATGACTACTTTTGAGAGCTAAAAATGAAATCGCTCAAGGAAGGTCAGAGCAGAGATTTATTCTGAAGAGGATTAGGTAGTTGTTTAGTAAGGTACTACAATTTGGTGTTTATTTTTTGTGCAAAATTCTGCTTAAGTGATGCAGTATAAGCGTCTTACATTGGACAGTACAGAATGGCTGGTATAGTCCAACAATTTAACTGCATGCTCCAACCAGCTGGACCATCATTGTCTTGCAAAAAATGCAAGTAACCCAATTGTTAGCAGCAGCCACTTTTAGTCTTTTTCACGTGATGGTTCTGGGCGAGATTGACTGTATCGTCTGGTCCATTTGCTTTCTTTTTTACGATTAATGGTATGACCATGTTAAAGACACTTTCAAACAGAAAATCGACATTGTATCCAGTTTTTGCGCTGGTTTCAAAGCACATCTTGTCTGCAGCTGGAGCATGGACTTCATCCACCCTTCTGTACTTCATGATCCTATTGTACAACGCAATAGCATCTTCGGGGTCAACCTGTTTTCGAAGCTTAGAAGTACTACCCCTACGAAGCCTCTCTTTGTCAAGTTCTTCCTCCATTTCATAGTCATCAGTTAGGTCGGTTTTGTTGCCCACTATGGCGAAGATGCAATCGTCACTGGCTGTGTCAGTCAGGCCCAGGAATCTTTCCTCAAGCTCCAGAAGACTCTGCATGTTACAGACATCATAGGTAAAGATGATAGCAGAAGCGGACCTGCAGTACATAGAACCCAAGCCATGGAACTGTTCCCTTCCTAAAACCCAAAAGAGAACAGTGTTAATGTCTGCAAGACACAGGTTACAACATCCTTGTTTCTTAATGACCTCACTGGCAGCCTTAGGCACAGTTCACACGGCTGATTGCCGGCGTAATTGAAGGGACGGATTGTGCCCCGCAATTACGCCGGCTGCCGTGCAGTGGGGGCGGGGGGCTGGCAGCTCGCCGGTCCCATAGACACTCATTATTCATGGCGCGTACACGCCGTAAATAATTGACATGTCACTTTCTCCCCGTTCGGCGTATTCGGGGGAGGAGACACGGAATCCATAGTTCTCTATGAGAACTGTGGATTACCGTAATGACTGGGACGGATTCCAGCCATACTGCAGCGCAAATACGGCGAGCAATACGGCTGCAATCAGTGCCCAAATAAGCCGTGTGAACGGCCCCTTAGTGTTTACTACCATGAAGATGCCAAACTAGTTCAAAGGATTTTGTCACTCCAGGTCTTGTGACATACCTGAACACAAGTGTGGTTATACAAGCTCTACCAGTGGAGTGTCTGCTGTTACTTTTAGGTCCAACAAACCTTCCAGCATCTCACACATTGCTGTTTAAAGGTATGTTCACACGGTGTTTTTGGATCCGAAAATCGCATCCAAAAACGCACTGGCAATCAGATCCAAAACGGATCCAACATGCAGCTGCGTGTTTGGATCCGTGTTGGATGCAGCAGGCTCGCACCCTATAGTTTATTTCTGTCCAAGAATTGACATGTCAATTCTTGGAACGGATCCGAAAGACGCAATGTAAACGCGCATCAGCGATCACTCGTGTGCACACCGATGTGCGTTTCATATTAAAAGCAATGTAAAATCACATTGCTATATGTTACATGCATGTTTGTGTCCGACAGATGAACCAAACACGTCTAAAAGAGTATGTTCACACGGACTCAACACGCCGTGGGAACATACCCTAAGGCAATGTTCACACGGCTTATTGCCGGCGTAATTGCGGGGACGGATTTCGCCCCGCAATTACGCCGGCTGCCGTGCAGCGGGGGCGGGGCGGAGGGCTGGCAGCTCGCCGGCCCCATAGACCGTCATAATTCACGGCGCGTACACGCCGTAAATAATGTGCATGTCACTTTCTCCCCCCTCAGCGGATTCGCCGAGCGGGGAGAACAGACGGCATCTACAGTTCTCTAGGAGAACTGTGGATTACCGTAATGACTGGGACGGATTCCAGCCATACTGCAGCGTAAATACGGCACGCAGTACAGCTGGAATCAGTCACAGAATAAGCTGTGTGAACGGCCCCTAACACAGAACTGTATTTAGAAAAAAACTAAAGAAACTTTTCCATTCACAGTGAACAAAAAAAACCCAAAAAGCACAAATCTATAGCATCAACACAACACAAAAGAGTGCAAGAGAAAAAGTATAACCTGCAGAATAAAAACAAGACATGATGAGGTGTACAGGCAGACAAGAAAGGCTGAGGGGTGGTCTAGACAACATCATTGAAGTTAAATGCGTCACCGTATAAACTTGACACAACCCTAGATCGATGATACTATTCATATACTATTATAACTTTTTGGAGGTGTTGTTGGGTTCTGGCGGGTTGTATTCTCTAGATGCTTTTATGAGAGATCTATAAATAAATATATACATACACATATATTCTTCAGCATTTGGAGAATACTCGCCAGCCAGAACCTGACGCATGTACACACAACTATGTGTAATATTATCACCTATCTGGGCTTGCTTTCCTTTTGACACATGCATTTTTTTTGTATTAGGCTATGTTGACACGGCTTATTTTGGGACGCATTTGGCCACGTATAGAGAGCGTACTGCGGTCTAATACGAGCGAAATGCGCCCCAATCAGTACGGTAATCCACAGTTCTCATAGAGAACTATGGATTATGCCTCCTCTCACAGGCGTACAATACGATCATATTGTACGTGCTGGGAGATAGACATGTCATCTATTCACGGCGCTTACGTGCCACGAGTAATGACAGTCTATGGGGCCGGGGGCCGCCACCCCCCATGCCACGGGAGGCGTGTGAGGTCCCGAACACCCGGCGTAACTGTGGGGTGTACTGTACGCCCTGCAATTAGCCGTGTGAACATATCCTTACTTGCCGTGTCTTGTCTAGAATCAGTCATACACGTAGGTGAGTGATAATATCAGCGATCTGGGGTTGTGTTACACAGTGACCCATTTAATTTTAATGATGTTGTTCACGGTGTGTTTTTATTCAGGTTTTCTTTCCTGGCGGTGCACACAATCAGGTCTCATTTTTATTATGTACGTTATTTGTATCTATGAACTTTTTTATTGCATTACTTTTACTTCCCCGTTGATATAATTTACCTGCACACTTTTGTATTGGGTTGCAAAAACTATTTACTGATTACATACACTGCATTTTTATTGTTTCATTGCACCTAAAATAAAATATAAAAACTACAAAACAAGAAAAAAAAGTAACTTTGTAAATAATCTTTATTAAAACTATTCTCCCATTTTGTGTATACAGCTGAAATGCAGACTTATTTGTCTCAATAGTTACAAAGAAAATTAGGGCCACATGTGTGAAAACAGTCTAGGTCTAAAATTCACTTTGTTGCCCGTAGCAACCAATCAGAGCGCCCCTCTCATTCCTCCAGAGCACTATATGCAATGAAAGGGGCCCTCTGATTGGTTGCTATGGGCAGCAAAGTGAATTTTAGACCTAGACCGTTTTCATACATGTTGCCTTTAGTGTAGTCTGATCCTGCTATAAAGTGCACTCTGTCTGATCCGTCTTTTAGGGTACATTCACACAGCGTTTTTTAGATGTGTGTTTGGATCCGTTTTTCAGAAGCAAACACGCATCTAACAATGTGCAGTATGATTTACATACGGATCCATTCAAAGAATTCACATGTCAATTCTTGATCCATTTTACACAGCAGACACCCTATTTAAAACTATAGGGTGTGTTTCCGCTGTACAGAAAATGGATCCAAATCCCCAGCACACTTTGGGTGCGTCTTTGGACACGTTTTACGCAGCACTTTTCAATCAGTTTTTCGGATTGAAAAACGCCGTGTGAACATACCCTTATGGTCACAGAATAGCTGGCAGCTTCTAGAGCTTTATTAAAATAAAACAACTCACCTTCCACCGGTCCCAGCGCGGTCGCTTCCTAGTCTTTTGTTTTCATTCTGCAATTTCTGAACAGGGACGTAACCGCTTCAGTCACCGACTGGCTGCGGCAGCCACGAGCCTTTCCTTATATCACCATTTGAAACTGTTCACTTTCGATCAGTGATTAATGTGGCAATGTGTAAGTCCTGTTGGAAATAGAGATTGCTCGTTCAACGGTATTGCGCGATTGGGCGTACTGCGCGCGATGGTTCGTACGCGCCATCGTGGAGTATCGTAATCATGCTCTCAGGACGTGGATTCCGCGCTCTCGCGTGAATCGCCGGGGGAAGTAATGCACATTATTTACAGCGCAGAGGCGAGAAAGCATGTCTATGGCGGGGAGCGCGCCCCCGCCGCTCGCCCCGCCATCCGCTCTATTCACGCCATTTTGAGTCAATATGCTCACAAATGTCACGTGGAATAAGCTGTTTGAAAAGCGCATTACAACAGAAGACTGGAGAGACGCAGTTCTGGAACCTTGAAACTGGGGAAGGTGAGTGAAGTTTTTTTTTTTGTTTGTTTTTTTATTGGTCCCCAGGAGACGGCTGCCAGATTTTAATAATAAAGTGAATAATCACTTAAAGGGTATGTTTACACATTGCGGCATAGCTGCAGTAAGTTTAGCTGACAGCATGTGCATGAACTTAATATATGCCCCAACAGGTTAAGGAACAAATGACTAACTTTCCATAGATTTAGGGCTTCACTATGCAAGGCAATGTTCACCTGGGAACCAATATTGTGTGTTGACCACTGTATTTTCTATCCACTTGTTAGGCAATACATGCTGACCATTGGCACCCCCAATGATGGCACTGATGGAAACAATGGAGTGTATTACAAAGTGGTTGGGCCCCCAACGTTCTAGCATTTACTGACTGATCAAGTAGATAGGTGATAACTCTTTATATTCGTTTGGGTATTGGAGGCCAAAGTTTTGTCCACACGTGGATGCCGCAACATGGCACCCTGGCCTAACAGTTTTAGCAGCTGCAGCTACTTGCTACACTTGACCGCTGTGGCCTGTGAATGGCTGGACCTGTCACATGACTGATGAACGTTCAGCTACTGCCGATATTACCGGGACGGCTGCTGCGGACCAACAGGACCCAAGAGGTAAGTATTCCTCACTGTGTCCCGACACACAAAGAAGCATTTCTGAAGTGTCAGAACACTCCTTTCATAGAAGTATCTATATGATTTTCCCAATAAGCCTTTCACTAGAAATTGGGAGAAAATATTTCAGCTTCTCAGTCTTGTGGCGAACAAAAAGATCTCCTGCTCCTTGTGGAGCCATTGCTGACAGCAACCAGTCTGCAGGGCTGAAAGCTGACCGGTGCTATGGGCAATTTCTTCACTTTTCCTTCATTTCCCATAAAGGCTGTCAGCTGATAGATAACATGTCATTTCCTTCATGACCTCACAATCACGTTCTGCTTGCAACATACAATAACCCTTGGCCAGGGTTACATTCGATCATACTGAAGCTTTGTGGGGAGCTTGAACAGTCAGAGGCTTTTCACAGATTTTACAAAACATGTTTGAAGCTTTCAGTTAGAGGCCGATAAAAAAGATCTAGCAGTCTGCTTCATTAACTATATATGGAACACAGAAGAGACGATTCTAGAATAAATACCACACGGACACCGCGTAACCGCTACCATCTGGCAGCATACAGACCGAGAGCTGGAATTAAAGGGACTACCTGGGTCATTTTTATCAGATTGATGTCCTGATAAAACAGCCAATATCCCCCTCTCCCCTTATCGGCATTCCAGCTCTGCCGCTGTCCGCCCTCTTGGTGGGTCTTCTGTTTTTTTCTGCGAACAGTGACGTCAGGCAATGGCACATGACCTAATCATTTACTATATACTGATGCTTCGTTCAGTTGAGGGTAAGGCTAGGTTCACACGGCTTATTTGCGGGGCATAATTACGCCCTGCAATTACGCTGTGTGGCCTGGGGCGGGGCGGGAGAGGGAGCGTGGGGCCGGCACCTCGCCGGCCCATAGACTTGCATTACCAGCGGCACTCCGGCACGTAATTACGGACTGAAATACGTCTAAATTTAAGCCGTGTGAACATAGCCTAAACGGAAACCAGGAGACGTTGGCTGTGCTGGAATGCAGAGGAGATGAGAGGGGAGTATAAGCTTTTATTTGTAGTCAGATTGCCACTAGGGTTAAAGGGTATATTTTATTTAAAAGGACCAGACAATCCCTTTAACAAAGCGTAGGCCGTTTACATCTTATACTTGACAACATCCATGATATCCACTGAAAAACCTTGCCCCAACAGAGCCATAGAGAGCTTTAGAGCAGAGTCTTATGTGGACCTCGATGGCTCTATTTGGGAACTTACATGCTTTCTGTGCTGGACAGAACAGCTTTTGGGTGTACATTCAGCAACTAGACCAAACAAGACTAGGTTTGGTCTATTATTCTCTAGGGCACCACCGAATTCTAGATCAAGGAACCATTTTTCATGTTATCCCAACTGAAACAGCCTAAATATTTGAGAAAATACTTTGAGCTTCCACTACATGATAGATAGCAGGATAAATACCGTATATACTCGAGTTTAAGCCGAGTTTTTCAGCAAAAAAGTGCTGAAAAAGCCTTCCTCGACTGAGTCACTGTCAGCATCTGGGCACTGCCATGGCTCGGGCAGGGATACTTCAGCTGTACGCGACTCCTCTGGCAGCACATACAGCTGAATCTCGAGTCATCCATCAGTGTCCGGGCACTGCCATGGTCCGGGCACCGGCAGGGATCTCTTCAGCTGTATGCGACTCCTGGGAGCAACAGGACTCAGGAAGGCTGCAAGCAAACTTGCGGCCTTCTGGAGTATCCAGCACAGGCAGCGTGCCATGTCATCACGCCGCCTGTGCCAGAAGCGCATCGAAGCAGCAGGAAAAGGTGAGTACTTAAAAAAAACCTGCCTATACGGGACCTATACCTGCCTATGGGGGACACTCAACTGTCTTATACCGGCCTATGGGGGACACTCAACTGTCTTATACGGCTATAATTTATTGGTATCCATTTTTATTTTTGAAAATAACCAGTAGCCGCTGCATTTTCCACCCAAGGCTTATACTCGAGTCAATAAGTTTGCCCAGTTTTTTGTGGCAAAATTAGGTGCCTTGGCTTATACTACGGTCAGTTTATACTTGAGTATATATGGCAAGTTAAAACCAAAGTACTTTTGTGGTGACAGAAGATAAAAGGACGCATCTCCCTTTCCCGCTAGATATAAAACATACACCAACACAGAAACTGACTTCTGAAGAGTTTTTTCCATGGAACACATTTATCGCTTATAAACAGAATGGATTATAAATGTGCGTCACTGGGGTGCCAAAAGCCCCATGCCACCAATTTACATCACCGTTCCAAAGTAAACAGCTCTGAATGGTAATGTAACTAGAGGCACGTGACCAAGGAAGTAATGGGGCTCCAGGAGCTGGCCATAAGATTGTATAACAAAGTGCACAACCCCTTTAATGGACAGACTCCATGCTGCAGCCCCGTCAACAAGCTTTGCTCCCTGTGAATTAGACCTTCTTCTAGCCAGATAAGTTTAATGTTAGCAAGTCCTTGGTTCTACAGCTTATGTAAGAGCCTTCAGAAAAATACAGAATTAAGATCTAGAACAGAATGATCAAGGTCATGCATTTAGGGTGGACTCACACTCGGTGTTTATTGGAAATAGGCCACTGTGGCTTTGGAGTCAGGTTTTTTTTGTTTTTTAACCTGGAGTGGATTCAAAAGGAACGGAAAATACAGAATAAAGGATGGTGTTCTATACTTGCTTATTGCTTTTTGCCTTCAGAGACTGCAGTGGCATTTCCCCCCCCCAAAAAAACACTGTACATCACCTTTCTTATGCCAGCAATCCAAGAGACTTCAGCGGATACAGGAGTGCCAATTGTCAGCAGCAATACTATTTATTACCGTAATTCCAGTGTCCTGCATATAGAATGACTACGCCATGGTGATAACAAAGAAACCATTGGTCTAAGATCCGTGGGACGCTGAATTTTTACAGCGGTGGGAAGACTTTATTCGGAATGCAGAGCATGTGAGCAGTACAAAGTATAACAGAGTGATACACTTATTTGTAGTCTATTTGCCATTGTATGAAGTAGGTCTAAGAGAAATGTTCTGGAATAAATCAATTTAGTTTCATCTAGAGTCATGCTAACTAAGAGGTAAAGGGGCTGTAGAGCGGAGTTCATTAGCTAAATCAGTCCCTTTATCAGTCACAAATGATGCAGACCGAGTTGGGGAGGTGAGGACGGGATAAGTACTTTAGACATACAACCCCTTTTAAAGGGGTTATCTCACTACAAGGATTGCTTTTAAGGTTAAAGATCTTGAAATAACAAGTCACTTTGCAATATGTGTCCATTAACAGTGTCCTACCTATTCCTAGATATCCCCTCTTGTATGGGCTGCATAAGCTCCTCAGGTCGCTATAGCTACAGACGACTGTTTCTGTGATGTCGCTATATCGCCTGTTAGTCGGCTGTGAGCACTGGTCGCTATAGCTACATACCTGGCTTCTACTGCAGCCTAGTGAAAACAAGTAAACAAGCCCCAGAATTCAAAATGAAACCAATAAGACAGGACTGAGGTAAGATGAATCCATGTAGTGAGACAATCCCTTTAAGCACCCTGATTTTGTGGGAACCTCATTGCTTACACAGCACAACCACCACCTCCAGAACAATGCAATGGGGTCTCAAATCAGGCCATTGGTGACGTTTTCAGTGGTATAATTGTAAACTTTATTCATTTACATATGCAAACCACTCGAGGATTTTTTAGGTTGGTCAACCACTTGTACTAGAGCAGGAATTATGTATAAAGGGTGTGTAAGGCAAATTAACATAGGAATACCCAGTCTATAGGAGTAATAGGAGAATGCCAAGGCAGGGACAACGAGAATGCAGCACAGGGTTGGTACAAGAAGATACTTGAACTTTTCTGGCACAGTCCTACTTGAAAAGGTTATTAGCAATAGCAACATGCTTATCAAGCATATTCTAAGTGTTTCTACCACGTAAGACAAGGCTACGGGGATAGAAAAAAAATAGGGATTCAAGTAGCTGCCCATATTTCTCAACAGAAAAATGTACACTAGAATTACTGAATAGGCCGTTTTGAAATATTAGGTATTTTAGACTGCCTAAGAATCAGGGCTGTGGACTCGGAGTCGGTGCCTATTTTGCAAGAGTCGGAGTTGTCATAAAAGGGACCGACTCCAACTCCCAAAATATATAATAAGTTGGTCCAGTTAGTTCGATGCAGTGCAAAGAGCAAGAGGAATTGGGTCCGGTCATTGCTACTGCTCCCATATCTTCAGGCTCATCACATGAGGAGTGTAATTGATGACATGGAGCAGGCAAAGCGCTGCCCCCAGGGGAGAAGATCCCACCCCCAGTGCAAACAGATTTCAGCAAAATATTTCACCTGCTTTCAAAGAAGTAGCAGAGATCAACCATTTATCAAAACTGACTGTGGCTGAGGCAATTCCTTTATACCCTGACATTGTTAGAGATGTTGCCCCTGTGGTCACCGCTTTCCCCCAAGTTAGTGTAGAGAGGCCGTTCTCTAGCCTGGAAATAATGAGATCAGATGTGAGGTCATGTATGCAGGATCTGATGGAGGCAATACTATTTCTTAGAACAAATTCAGAGACTCCACAAATGTTCCTGCAGTGTTTTGCATATTTACTATTTTTTTTGTGTTTTTAAAGTCATATCCAATAAATATATTGTACACTGACAAGCAAAATGGTAACAATGTTTTAAACTTTTGAGACTTTCAGGTTCCATATCTCACCATCCACTACAGCTTTGTACATGAGGCTCCTGTAATTTTATATACAGTCATCTTACCTATCTTATACATAAATTTGACTTGCAAGTATTTAGCATCTGCTTAGTTCTGCAGATTCTTTCCTGTAACTGCATTGTTACTGTTCTGCTACTAAAAATCAAAATGTTAATTTATATTATTTTGTTAGTATTTGGTAAATTCACCTTTTGGTTTTCAATACTGCCTGAATCCTTCTGGGCTCTGGATCAGATTCAAGCATATCTTAACCAAAATCTGATCCCAGGTCTCTTCTACACATTCCCAATGTTGGTGCAGACTGGACTTGGATACAAATACAGCTTTTTCTTCAACTCTACCCACAAGTGTTCAAAACATTGTTACTCTTTTGCTTGTCAGTGACTGATCTACCTAAATAGCTGGATTATAGTATCATAAGGTGATAAACAGCCTAATGTTACCATTTTACTACAGTAAAGTTATCACTTAAACATGCGCCGTGTATGAGGGAGTCAGGAGTCGGAGGTTTGGGAAATTGAGGAGTCGGAGTCGGGGCTTTGGCTTGCCGACTCCACAGCCCTGCTAAGAATTGCCTTCTATGTAGGAAGTGCTCCCATGCAACTGAAGGAGCATACATGGTTCACAGTCTATAGTATATCTTTCATAGGCAATGCCCACCTTTTGGAGGAAAAAAAAAATACAAATACATGTAAATGTGAGCAGAGATTTAGTGGTCTATGGGTGCTTTTCACACTGAGCGTTTTTTGGTGTTTTTTTGTGCAGAAATGCACAGCATTAATTTTTGTGTATTTCTGCAAAAAAATGGCACCCTATGAAAGGCAAAGAGGGCCTAATTGAGGGAACTGCAACATTAGCATAAATGTGGTGCGCATTTATCCCCTACTGAACGCTGCCTTCACTGCATGCAAGAACTAGTGTATTTTTGGCAGGTTTAGATTTCTAAAACCACTGAAAATCCAATCGTTTTGCATGCCCATAGACTTTAAGAGAAAAAAACCACCTGTAGTCTACACAGGTCATTTTTTTTTTTTTTTTTTCAGATTGTTTTCTGGCACCGGCGATTTTAGGTACATTTTGGAAAAACCGCTATGGCCTGGTGTCTTTCCATCAGTTTTTCCTACAATTGTACGGCCAACGGAAAAAAAGCTAAACCGACCACGGTTTTTGTGCAAAATGTGACAAAAACCGCAGTTGTGCATCGGACAAAAAGCAGTTGGCTTTCCAATGGTTTTTGCCCTATGCTGTGTGGCCCTAGCCTTTTAGTACTTAACTACTTCTCTCCTGTATCAAACAGCTTGAAATTTACACTGACATTTTTTTGGATGCAACAAAGAAAAGCAGGAAACAACCAGGATGGCTACTGAGAGTAAATATTTAAACACTGCAACATGATCTACCAGCAACAATAGATGTAAAGGTAAGACAAGTAGACACGTTAGCGAGGAAAAATATGACACAGCCATAAGGGGGGGTATTTTATATTATGGAAGGAGGCAGAGAAAAGCAATACACTGCTATGGCTGTCAAATACCCTGGCCTGTGCAAGCTCTAGAATGAATAGGCATGCCAAACAACAATGCAAAAAGGGGTTAGAGCTTCTGCAGGGTACATGAAGGGAGGAGAAAAAAGAAACGATTCTAAAGCAGTGCTCCTCAACTCCAGTACTTAAAGGGGTTGTCAAGCTACAAAGAATAGCTTTCAAGTTGTAGGGAACACAAAATAAAGACATTTTCCAAATATATTGCTTTGTTCCTCTGTTTTCCCTAAGGAGATACAAGTGAATCTATGACCTCCCTGGCTATTTCAGTTCCCTCAGTAACCAACCTGCAAACAATTCTCCCCCTGCTGTTTGTTCAATGAGATAACAGTGAGTGATGTCATCACACAGGTCACAGCAGTGTCCTGTGCTGCTCAGCAGTAAAAAGCTTGATTTATGTAAAATAAACAGAACTGTAATTAGGGCTTTTGTTTTGGGGATCAGATAAGAAGTCCTGTTAGTAGTTTGAGAAGCTAATTTGATCTAATTAGCATCTGAAAGCACAGCACTGCACAGAGCTTTACAATTTTATTCATACAGACAACCCCTTTATGCCTTCGAGAGGTTGCCCAGGATAAGACAAACACAGTTGCTTTACTGCCAGTAACAGCACTGCACCTGTCTAATGGTGGTGTTTGATATTGCAGATCTGCTACATTGATGTAAGGCTGTGTCTCCACTGCACAGTAATACGATCGTATCTTCAGCGCTTTTAAAAGCGCCAAAGACACGCTCGTTCGTGCAGCCCCATTGGCAGCAATAGAAAAGATGAGCTGTAGTTTCCACAGCTCATCTTTTCTCCGTTCGTCTTCTGGCGCCGGCGTATTATACTACATGTTGTATAATACACCGGCGCTTCTCATTTTCTTGCAGTCTTCCCGTACAATACAATTGTATGGGCGATGTAAAAAAAAAAAAAATGAGAAGCGACCGCGGCTTTTGTACAAAACGTGAAAAAAAACGCGGTCCTGCATCGGAAAAAAAAAAAAAAAAAAAAGTCTGCTTTCGGGCCCTTTTTTGTCTGATGCAGTGGAGACATAGCCTAATGCATTGCTGCAATACATACACAACCTGTGGACAAGTGTGTTCTTGGATTTGGAAGACAGCAGCTGTTTTTTTCTATACCCAAACAACCCCTTTAAATGTGTGTCCTTACCTCCTATTCAAGAGATACTTTTTGTGTATGCCATAAGGAACGAGAATAGAATTCATTTTTTTTAGGTTCTGTTGATTCCAGTGCATAGAAGCCATAACCTTATGGATTATGACATGCGGCCATACAGAAACAGTGGTATAAATGGCTCAAAGAACACAATTTACTCCATATAAGGATATATTCTATACAGAAAGAATATGGATACAAAAAAGTGTATGCAAGGCCTAAGCAGAAAACATCCATGATCATTCCCTACCAAAATAGTAGATCAGCCAGTATGTAGTTTGTGAATTCACATCTGTGAGGATAATGACAAGTCACCCCCCAGTTCTTGTAATTTCACCAACAGTCACATGGCTGGATGCAGTATCCAGAACTTCTCCTAAGAGTGCTTTCACAGTGTGTTTTTGGTGCATTTTTAATGTGTTTTTTAATGCGTTTTTGTGCAGGAAGGCACAGCAATTAACGCTATACATTGCTGCAATTTTTTACTGCGATTTTCGTCGCTTTTTTGTGCAGCAATGTATAGCATTAATTGCTGTGCCTTCCTGCACAAAAAACACATTAAAAAAAAAAAAAACATCAAAAATGCACTGTGTGAAAGCACCCTAAGCTCCTCCACTGCTTAACACGTCATTGAGAAAGCACTAAATTGAACATAAGCCGAATTCCTTCAAATTAGATGCAAGGCCTGTCAGCTACCAATCCAAAAGTGAGGCCCACCTGGCCCAGGGTTGTGTCTATTGGGAAGGGGTTAGGCCAAGCATACCAGGAGCTTCCAGGACCAGCAGGCTGCAGTCACCCCTTTGTGTGCCTTGCACCAAGCTAGTTAGTCACATCTTGCTGCTTTAGTCAGTACCTATATCCCATCTGTATTTGCACCCCTGACCAGTAGATGTATAGCTGTATCCCCCATGTATGTATGGTTTGTTTAGTGCGCTCATAAGGAAATTAAAATATATAAACTTTGATCTTGAGCTGGTCTGTTGTCCCGACCACCCGAAACATATCTCTGTATTCTCGGACTCAAATATATCTTTACCCCAGGACAGGTTTCTGACCCAGTTAGGAGTCTATAATGGACCAGGCTTACAACTAATGAGGAACTGTTGGCAGTCTACCAGGCTGGCAGAGTTCTGTTTCACCGGTGCGGGTAAACAGATTTCTTCCAGCCGTTCAGGGTTGTGGGCGAGTGGGGTAGCCTCTCGCACACCCTGGTTCTTCCTGTGCCCGTGTTTTAATTATGAAACTGTTTTCGGCTGACCTTTCTTAACCCTTGGAGGGAGTGCAACGTCACTAATACACCCCAAGTCAGGCCGTCGAACCCCGGCAGTGGGCACAGGTTTCCTGACGACATCTTATATACATTGTAATGGCTTCCGTATTCATTAAAGTTGATAAAAACAAGACTATTTCAACTAATATGATCGTTCATTAGGTAAAATTTAACCATGAAAATTTGTTTTAGTTGTCCAGTGGCAGACGGAGCCCTGAAAGAACTTTTCGGAAAAATCGGTAATCCCTTGCCTTTATCACATATATTGCTAGTTTATCTAGGTAAAAGTCTGTATGGTTGCGTTGGCACAATGTCCATTCATTGGTTAAACAATCACCAACCTACTTTTATCTGACGCGAGGGGCCACCTTAATTTCTTACTATTAAAGGTTTGTCCCACTACAAAAAATTAGCTTTTAACAGTGGGGAACAAAAAATGAAGACTTTTTCCAATATATTGCTTTGTTATTTTTTTTTTGTTGAGGAGCTACAAATGATTTTATCACCTTCTGAGGGCTTTCTTTTTCCCAAGTGACCGACTGTGACACCCCCCCCCCCCCCCGCTGTTTTCTATCTGATAGCGGGGAGTGATTCATCACACGGGTCACAGCAGCGCAGAACCCCGGGACAGTAAAAAGCTTGTTTGTTACTGATCTTCAGACAAAACAAAAATTAATGTTTACTTTAGCCAGAATTTCCCCTGGCCGCACATGAGATTTATCTAATTAAGCAAAGGCTGAAACATATCATATGCAATTAAGACAGCTTGACCGGGAAGTGACAAAAAGCAGCATTATTTCTTTATGCCCCTATAAAAACTTTGAGAAGAAAAACCCCTTTAAGGATTTACTCACCGCATTTGTCTTTTGTCTGGCCCCTACATGCTAATATTGAATAACTATTATATATTATACAAATAATAATAGTGACAGTGATGTGTGACAATGATACAAAAACAAACCCTAGTTAAAAACCACACACATTTTATTCATATACACATACATGCACATATATGGGTATTGATTGCTATTTCGGGTGTACATTTTTTGGCTGTATCACAAGGGTAACTTCACACGGCCTATTTTTTTACGCTGTTTTCCCAAGCATTTCCTCACCCAGAACAGCGTCAAAAAAGCCTCCAAAAAGTCCCAGTTCATTTTAATTGATTTCTATGTAAAACAGCATTGTAGTACACACAATAAGGTTTTTACGTGCGTTTCCGCACTTCTTTGGATGATGAAAATAGCGGCATGTCAATTTTTTAAGCGTTTTCAACCCTGAAAATTTCCATAGGAACCAATGAAGAGCTTCAAAACCTCGTCCAAAACCTCTGCCAGTTTTGAGGTGAGGTTTTTGCCATGGCTATTAATTTGTATGGGTGTTTCAGAAAGAAAACAGTGTTGGAAAACCTAGTCAAAAAACATGTATGTATTTTGATGCCAACGTCAATAGAAATCAACTTCTCTTGTGCTGGAAAGGAGGCTGAAAAAAAATCATGGGGAAATTTGAATGTGAGCCAAAAAAACAAAACAAATAGGGGTACATAAAACGTAACCTTTAACCCCATATGGACCTTGGGGCCGATCCAAGGTTTAGATCGGTTTTTGGGGTTTAAAGACCTGGACGTATGGATATGTCCTGGGGATCGTGCGAACTCTAAAACAGAGTTCGCATGATCGCTGCGGGATGTGAGCTGTAATATAGATCGCTCCAGGGGCAAGGGGAGGGGGATTAATCCCTTAGCTGTCGCGATATAGTGGGGCATAAAGCTATAAACACAGGACAAGCTCCTTTTGTGCTCAGTCATGCAGCATCGGCTGTTCCTATCAGACAGCCCGGGAAAGGGATACAAGCCTCAGGCTGTCTGTGACATACCATCCACATTGTGGTCATTGTGGTAGGGACTAAGTTCCACAGAGACAGTAAACAGCAAAAAAGCTGTGACTGATCTCTTTGAAAAGTGATCTGAAGATCACTGGTACAATTCCCCTATGGGGAAAAATAAACAAAATGTGAAGTAAAAAAAGTGAAGAAACAGTAAAACAAAACAAAAAAAAACAAAAAATACATCGCCCTTTTTGCCCTTTACAAACAGCAAACGCCCTAAAAAAGCTGAAAAATAAATAAAATATCCCTATTGGCATCACCCGTGTTAAGACCTACCCTATAAATCATTCATGTTAATTAACCCGCATGGTGAACAGCCTTAAAAAAAAAAAAAAAAAAAAAACACAACACAGAACTGCAATTTTTTTCATCCCGCTGCACATAAAATGGAATAAAAAAAGATCAAAAACTCATATCAACGTCAAAGTGGTACCAATTAACCCCTTCACGACCCTGGGCGTATGAGTACGCCCCAAAAGGCCGCTAGGTCTTGCAGGGGGATCGCTCCGCGACCCCCCGCACAGCGCGGGTGTTGGCGGCTAATCGCAGCTTAACACCCGGCAGTAACAGCCGGCGGGTGGCTCCGCCGTGGCGCTGTTTTACCCATCGGGACACCGCGGCAAAGAGGGCCCGCGGCGTCTGAATGAACGCCGATCGGGGGCCTGCGCACCGTGGGTACGGTAATCGGCCTATCGAGACCAGGATGGTGTGGGGAGCCTTGTGAAGGCTCCCGTCCTTACCTGGCCGTTTGCCCCACTTCCGTCCGCAGACGGGGAAGTGGGGAAACCGCCACCCTTTGTACACCCATAATGCATTGCCTATGCAATGCATTAGGTTGTATTAACAATCGCCCCCTAGTGGTCAAGCACCATAGGGGACTAAATGTTACAGTAAAAAAAAAAATAAAAAGTTTTAAAGTAAAAAAAAAGTATTAAAAGTTTAAATCACCCCCCTTTCACCCATTTTACAAATAAATCATTAAAATAAAAAAAATTACACATATTTGGTATTGCCACGTCCGAAAAAGTCTGTCTATAAAATATAACTTTAATTTATCCTTTTCGTGAACACCGTAGAAGAAAAAAAATTCCAAACCCAAAATTGCATTTTTTGGTCATTTTAACGTCACTCAAAAAACGGAATAAAAAATGATCAAAAAAGTCGCATGCTTTCAAAACTACTAGCGATAAAAGTACACTTCAGCCCTCAAAAAATCCCCCTCACTGACGTCCCGTAGGTGTTAGTACAAAAAAGTTATTGGGCAAAAACTGGCGCCGCAAATGTAAAAATAAAAATGTTTGGAATTTTTTACAGTACCAAAACCCTACATTGTTTGAAATGACGGATGCGTAACAACCTGTAGAATACTGATAACACATAATATTTACCGAAGATTGAACGCCGTAAAAGTAAATCACCCAGAACATGGCGAAAATACTTTTTTTTTTTTCACAATTTGTCCCACTTGGAATTTTTTTTGCGTTTTTTCCCAGTATATTCTATAGTAAAAGTGAAAATACCATTAAAAAGTACATCTTGCCCCGCAAAATAAAAGCCTCATGTGTCTATGTAGGTGGAAAAATAAAAAAGTTATGGCTTTCAGAAGGCGGAGGGAAAAACGAACGTTCTCACCAAAAAAAAAAAAAAAAAAAACCGGTTTCCCGAAGGGTTAAAACCACAGGAAATCTGTGTACGGAAAAATAAAAAAAATTATGGCTATAGAAATAGCGATGCATAAATATTGTTTTATACAATATAAAGTCACTTTTTTTTTTTTTTTTTTTAAAGTGTTTCAACATAAAAAAAAAAAATATATATAAATTTGGGTATCGCTGTAATCGTATCGACCCCAAGTAATAAAACTATTGCCTGGATACTGCCGGTGAGCTCTGTTAAAATTAAAAAAAAACTTTCTGATTTTAGTATATTCTTCACCCTGCCTACCCCCCCCAAAAAAATGAAGAATTTAAAACCGATTAAAAAGCCTTGCCCCTCCCCCACCAAAATTAACAATAAAAACGTCAACTCATCCCACAAACACAAGGCCCCACACGGAAAAATAAAAGTGTATGGCCTCAGACTATGGCGGGCGCAAAAAAACAACGTTTCCTTTTTGAATTTCAAGTTATTATTGTGTAAAAGCAGTAAAACCAAAAATACAAATTGGGTATCGTGAATCGATGACCTGGTATTTAAAACTAGATGTCATATTTACCGCCGGTGATGGCTGTAAAAAATAAAACACTCTACCAGGATTGCTGTATTTTGTTCAAAACTCCTCACAAAAACCTTAATCAAAAGCGATCAAAGCGTCATATGCACCTCATAATGGTACCATAAACGTCAATCATCCTGTAAAAAACAGCCTTAAACGCTCCGTATTCAGAAAAATAAAAAGGGTTTTGGGTGTCAGGGCTATGACAACATAAAAAAGTAATTTTTTTTTTATAATAGCATTTCTATTGTGTAAAAGTAATAAAACATAAAAAAAACTCTATAAAGTTTATATCATTGTAATTGTACCGACCTCCATAGTAAAGTTCCATGAGAGGTGTTAAATCCAAAATGGGGTGACTTCTGGAAGGTTTCAACTGATCTGCTACTTCGGGGGCTTTGCAAATGCGACATGGCACCCACCAAAATCTGTGTTTCAAAAGCCAAATAGCGCTCCCTCCCTTGTATGCCCTGCAATGGGCCCAAACAGCAGTTTACACAGTTTACAGGGTATTACTGAACTTGGAAGTAGTTGTGTAACAAAATTTGGGGTGGGCCCATGTGTCACGAGAAAACAGTCTCTGAATCACTTGGATTGGAACAAGTGTCAAAAAGTTATTCTCACATAAAGTGACACTTGTCAGATTTCAAAAATGGGGCTCAGTCAGTGAAGCCAAAACTGGCTGCGGCGGTAAAGTATTAAGTACAGTCATGGCCAAAAGTTTTGAGAATGATACAAATGTTAGTTTTTACAAAGTCTACTGCATCAGGTTTTATAATGGCAATTTGCATATACTTTCCCGAATGTTATAAGAGTGATCAGCTTAACAGCAATTAATTGCAAAGTCAATAGTTCCTAGAAAATAACTTTTTCCCCCCAAAAAAAAAATTTCCACTTCATTGCAGGCCTGCCTTAAAAGGACCTAACCTATCGTTTCAGTGATTGCTCCATTAACAAAGGTGTGGGTGGGTTGATGAGACAGGGCTGGAATCAATCTGTCATGATTAAGTAAGAATCACACCACTGGACATTTTAAAAAGGAGGCTGGGGCTTGGCATCATTGTTTCTCTTCTGTTAACCAGGGTTTTAGCTCTAAAGAAACGTGCAGTCATCATTGCACTGCACAAAACTGGCCTAACAGGGAAGAGTATCGCAGCTAGAACGATTGCACTCAGTCAACAATCTATCGCATCATCAAGGAATTCAAGGAGAGAGGTTACAATGTTGCCAAAAAGGCTCCAGGGCGCCCAAAAAGGACCAGCAAAAGTGCAGGACCGTCTCTTAAATGTGTTTCAGCTTCGGAATCGGCTACCAGCAGTGCACAGCTTGCTCAGAAAGGCAGCAGGCATGGTGTGAGTTCACCCTGCACGCACTGTGAGGCGGGACCATGGAGCAAGGCCTGGTGTCAAGGAGGGCAGCAAAGAAGCCACTTCTCTCCAGAAAAAACATCAGGGACAGACTGATTTTTCTGCCAAAGGTACAGGGAGTGGACTGTGAGGACTGGGGTAAAGGGTCATTTTTCAATGAATCCCCTTTTTCTGAAATGTTTGGAACATCTGGAAAACAGCTTGTTCGGAGAAGACAAGGTGAGCGATACCACCAGTCTTGTTCTGCCAACTGTAAAGCATCAAGAAACCATATGTGTGGGGTTGCTTCTCACCCAAAGGGGAATGGGGCTCTCTAACAGTCTTGCCTAAAAACACATCCATGAATAAAGAATGGTACCAAATGTCCTCCAAGAGCAACTTCTCCCAAACCGTCCAAGAGCAGTTTGGTGTTTCAACAATGCCTTTTCCAGCATGATGGAGCACCTTGCCATAAAGCAAAGGTGATAACTAAATGGCTCAGGGAACAAAACAGAGATTTTGGGGTCCATGGCCTGGAAAACCCCCCAGATCTTAATCCCATTGAGAACTTGTGGTCAATCATCAAGAGACGGATGGACAAACAAAAACCAAAAAATTGTGACAAATGCAAGCATTGATTGTGCAAGAATGGACGGCTATCAGTCAGGATTTGTCCAAAGTTGATTGAGAGCATGCCAGGGAGAATTGCAGAGGTCCTGAAGAAGAAGGGTCAACACTGCAAATATTGACTTGCTGCATTAAAATCATTTTTAACTGTCAATAAAAGCTTTTGTTAATTTATAATATGATTGCACTTGTATTCTGTATGTGATAAAAACATCTGACAAACACACATAAAAACCAGAGGGCAACAGATCATGTGAAAATAGAAGATTTGTGTCATTCTCAAAACTTTTGGCCATGACTGTACTGTGTTATGGGGACCTTCTAAACTAGGAGCCTGGATTGCTTTGACATATCAAAATTACTTGTAACTGAGGTGGTGACAATTCTCATCTTTTCTTTGGGAATGTGGTTTACATAGTTTTCTCATATAATGCATAAGTACACATTCACAAATTGTGACCAGATAAAAAAAAAAAAAATCTTAATAATCAGTTGAATAGAATGACACTGCTAAGATCTGAAATAGCATTTGTGCCCTCTAAGTTTAATCTATATAAAGTGCACAGAAGAAAGTGAAATTCCAGTGTTATGATGCAACTGTTCAGTGACAGAGTATATACAACACATGGCATACAGCTGTGGTGAACAAATACCCTGGACACTCACTGCATCTCTCCAAGTTATGACAAGAATGAACCATGTAAACATGGAGAGAACATGTGAACTACACCCAGCTCATGCATATGGCCTACATGCCGCATACAAACCCAGGGCTCATGTTGTCCTAACCGACAGTTGTGAAATGTGCAGCAGCAGGAACCTTACTACATACTGGATAGAATGCACTCACTTTATTTCCAATAAGCGGACGTCCCCTTTTCCTGTAAGTGTATGTTCACACAGGGTTTTTTGGGCAATTTTTTCGAGCGTTTTACACACTGGAAAACGTCGCAAAATCAGCCTCAGACAAGCTTCAAATCTTCCTACATTGAATATAGTGTAAAATAAACCTGGTCATTCACACAAAGCGTGACCTCAATTCTTGAGGCGTTTTTCGCTTGTAAAATCCCCATAGGAAACAATGGGGATAGGATTTTTCAAAATACACTTCAAAAAACACCGCTAATCAGGCATTTTTTGAAGCTAATTTTGAAGTGTAAGGGCTCATCATCCCCATGGCAGAGGACAAATATCTTGTTTTAGTGCCGTCCCCACAGCCGTCGGGGGACGGCTTTTCTCCGGTTAGCCTTCACATTGCGATGCTCATAAACCGTCCGAAAACCGGACAGAAGAATGAACATGCACAATGTTTTTCGGCAGTTTGCACGGGTTTTCCATTGCGGCCGGTTTTTCAGACGGTTTGCAAAACCGCCGTGGGGACATGCCCTAAATTTACACTTCAAAAAATGGCTTATCTTGGGGCGCATTTTGCGGCGTACTGAGCTTAATACGCGGGGAAAAACACCCCATAATTACGCTAATCCATAGCTCTCAGAGAGAACTATGGATTACGCCTCGTCCCCCCCGCGCGTACAATGCGATCGTGTTGTACGTGCGGGGAGATCAGTGACAGTCTATGGGGCCGGTGGGCTGTCGCCCCTGCGCCTGCGCCGCGGCAGTATGCGTGTAATAGCGCTAGCTCCCGAAACACACTATGTATTGTGGCACATACTGTATGCACCGCAATACATCGTGTGAACATACCCTTAGGGTACCCACACACTCAATGTGCCATTGAGAAGATGTTCTAGCCATAGGTAGCATTGGAGTCTCCACCGCTTTCCCTACAGGCTATAACGGCACATAACTGTGGACCTAGCTGAACTTCAGCAAAGCCAAACGCAATGTAAATCAGAATATGGAGGTAAAAATAATGCGAAAACCAGGGGTCAACACTGTATGATCTCTAAAAGACTCCTTTCCATGCATTTCCCAGCAGATGTATCAGTCACCAGAGCTGTGGAAGCAAATGATGAATATGCATTGCACAAGATAAGGCGACATTCTGAACCGGTGACTTCTTCATTTCAGTTCCACAATCCGTTTGACATGTGGTCATATTTTATAGAGCAATGTATTAGGTTGGCTTCACACGGCAATATTTGACATTAATATTTGTGTAGGCGCTGAGACCAGCCCCTTCAACCAGTGTATGTAATATAATGTATGTGAATTGTATTGTGCATATAATGTATATAGGTTCATAAGGGGTTAATGGACTCAGCACTTTATTTAAGGCAGGGGGCACTTAAAAGGAAGAAAGTAGGGCTGGGCCTGCAGCCAATCAGTGTGAGGGAAAGGAAGGGGCTGCAGGCACACAGTTAAAGGCAGGGTCTGAAATGTGCTACGTTCAGTTGAGTTGTGCACACCTGTTGAATAGTTGGTCCAGTAAAGGATCACTTGTCCAGAAGCACGCTGTAGACCAAGACCAGGCTGCCCCAATCCACCAGGGAACAGAGTGCTCAAGGAGGAGAGGAATTGAAGGAGAAAGTACAGAGACCGGTAGACAGGACAGAGAGAGAGAAAGAGAGGGACAGAACAGGGAACACAGGAGAGACCGTGAATAGTGAGCCACTTAGGTGGTCCCAGGGAGAGCAAGCCCTTGTGCATGACCACTAACCTTCGAGAGAGCAAGTAGCCCGTGTATGGGACCGCTGCCCTGGGACTGCGGCCTATACAAAGGGAGGCCACTGAAGCGTAAAGCAGTCCTGCTGGACTGAATCAGGATAACATGACACGTGAAGCCGACAGCCTGAGGGCTTAAAGCAGAGGTGTCATACTGTGTCCCTCCCTCTTTTGTGAAACTACAACTCCCATCATGCCTTTGTATAATCTATAACAGTGGTCATTATGTGAGTTGTAGTTTCACAACAGCTGAAGGGCCGCAGTTTGATACCCCTGTTTTAAAGGGAACCTGTCATAGGTTATGCCCCCCTGGCTGAGGACAGCACAAGCTAGTGTCAGACCTGCTGTTTGCAGCGCTGTGTCCCTTATTCTGTAAGATGCTGGAGTTTTAGAGCATTTAGTGCTCAAATCTTATTGATGAGCAGGTGTTAGCCCCACCCACCCACCTGACAGTTATTCTCGTGTTTCCACCTATTCAAAGTAATAGGTTAATCAGTTGAGGTGGGCGGAGCTAGCCTCAGGTGGGCGGGGTATGGAAAAAACTGACTCTTTAAATGACTCTTCTGGCTGAAAACTGCAGATGTGAGCACTAAATACTCTAAAACTCCAGCATCTTACAGAATAAGGGACACAGCGCAGGTCTGACACTAGCTTGTGCTGTCCTCAGCAAGGGGGGCATAACCTATGTGACAGGTTCTCTTTAAATGCTGATCCAGAGGCTGGAGTTCAGAGATATTGCCGGGAAGCAATTGTCGTATGAAAAGAGTACTGGCTGACGGAGAAATGTCTACCTGTACCTTATAATGTGCTATCAAGTTGTAGTGCCAGGTTTTAGTAAAGCCTGCAAAAATAAGGCCGAGAAGTCTTCGATTTCCCTGCCCCGGTGCACTATACATCCCAGCAATCCCACACACCCTGCCTGCACCTTACCAGCAATGGATGTAAAACAAGAGGTGCAAATCTTCTCTCTGTGTAGGTTCCACCCCTGGTTTTGCCTTACATATACATGTCAAAAAACACAGTGCTAACCCAATCTTAGCAGGACCCTCCCGGTATAGGCATGGTCTCATAAGGATCACCACAGTATACATGTGGTCTACACACATTTATTGGAAGTTAAAGGAGTTGTCTCACTACATTGATTCATCTCACCTCAGTCCTGTTTCCTTGGTTTCACTTTGAATTCCGGGATGTGTTTACTGGCTTCCACTAGGCTGTAGTAGAAGCCAGGTCTGTAGCTATAGCAACCAGTACTGGCAGCCTATCAGAAGAGATCAAACAGGTCTGTAGCTATAGCGACCTGAGGAGCTGATGCAGCACATACAAGGGGGGATATCTAAGAATAGGTAGGACACTGTTAATGGACACAAATTGCAAAGTGACTTGTTTTTGCAAGATCTTTAACATAAAAAGCAATCCTTGTAGTGAGACAACCCCTTTAAGAAATAGCTGTAGCTTGCATGAGGCAGGGAGATTATTTTAACCCATGTCTATTTAAAATACAGTAGGGGGTGGGGAAGGGGGGATTCGGGTTACTGAAAATGCAATAGAAGCCCCGATCTGGTACATCAGCTAGATTTGTATTCTACAGCAACTGTGTACAGGGGGAAAAAACAGAGACTAAAACCGAATTTTTTTTCTGGATTCCAACACTGATAAAGATTATACAGAGGTTAGGAACTAGTCACTGTTCAATGCTATGGTTGGGGTGAATCATATGTAACATTCCAAGGCTGAGACTTCACCAGCAAAAAAATAAAGAATATGCCCAAATAAGAAGGCTACATTCACCTCACTGATCTCTGGCCAGATAGACACAGAAAATCAAGCTATAAACGTAGTGAGCTAGTCGTAGCTGTGAAGTCTGCAGTATATGTTTTTCCTAGATAAGTACGTTGTGTAATACATGGCAGGAATCCGAGGAACAATGTCGGATTATGCCACATTTTTCTTCACAAGAATTACACTGCAGCTTATGACACGGATAAACCCCAACCAACGCCGCTAATCCTGGCTCATGTCGTGTGTTCTGCACTGAAAACATGCAGAAAACACAAACTGACAGGAACACATTGGGCCTCATTTCGACGACTGTCCAACAACAAGGGTATGTTCACACTGAAAATCACATCCAAAAACGCAGCGTCGATTGGATCCAACACGCAGCTGTGTGTTGGATGCAGCAGGATCGCACCCTATAGTTTATAATAGGGCTCCTGCTGCGTCTTTCGGACCAAGAATTGACATGTCAATTCTTGGAACGGATCCGAAAGATGCAATGGGACGCATCAGTGATCACTCGTCTGAACGCCAATGCGCATTTACCATTGCAAGCAGTGTAAAATCACTCTACTATTTGTTAGATAGGTGTTTGGGTCCATTTAGGATCCAAACACGCATCTAAACACGTATGTCCACACGGACGCGACACGCCATCTATGGTGGTCCCTATCGCCATAGCAAACCAATCAGAGCACAGCTTTTGTTTTTCCACAGCAGTAGAAGGAATAAAAACCCAGCTCCGATTGGCTGCTGTGGGCCACAAAGGACAGTCTTTCATAAAGGAGGCCTATTGGTTTTTTTACACAATGCAGATTTGGAATCTCTGTCTGTAGAGAGATGCACCATGGTTCACCACCTGGACTGGGGTTCAGATCCCCAATGAGATGCCATAGTTGTATTTTTCAGGCCTATTTTGAAGCATAAAACACGTACCTTACACATCATAATGTTAATAAAACACAGTAGGAATCCAGTCTACACAAGTACTAGTTCTCCAGAGGTTTTAAGCACGAGTTTTAAAGGGGTAGTCCCACCATAGAGTTTGATGACATATCCTAAAAATATACTATCAAAGTTTGATAGCTACGAGCCCTGCGCCTCTCAGGAATGGGCTCCTGGGACGTTATGGTGGTGCTTGTGGATGACTCTCCATTCTGTTCTGTGGAAGTTCCAAGCACATGTGAGCACCATGTTTGGCTATACTCGGAATTTCCATAGAAAAGAATGGAGAGTTGTGCAAAAGCTCATCTGGCTCTCCGTTCAGAGCCGTAACTTCCAGGGGTCTGTTCCCTAGATAGGTGTGCGTCTCACCTCTGGGACCCATACTGATCACACTTTAGTAGCATATCTTAGTGAAATACAATCAAACTATGATGGGAACAGCCCTTTAAAGGGGTTTTGCCACGATGTAATGTTGACGTGGGATCCTCAAAAATGGGTATTTAATCACTTTTCTAAATATACGTGATGACAAAAAGTGAAGCCTGTGAGAGCTACAGCATTTCTCAATCCCCCTTAGTTACCTGAAAGCTTCCACTAGACACGACCAGAGGAGCTGACAGGCCGCACTTGTGTGAAACACTTCTTATCTGATGACAGGGGAAATGAATGAGCTTTTACGGGACAGGGAAGAAAGTGCAGTGTATGAGTCTGTCTGCTGTATAGAGAATCCACTGTTGTAATGTTATTCTTTGAGTAAACTTTTGAGACACTCCCTTCTTCCTCAGTCTCTGCTCACCCCTGCAGCTTTCATGACTCAGCATGATTTTATATTCTCCCCTGAGCGGATAAGGAGGTAAGGAACTCAATTCGTAGCAAAACCCCTTTAAGTGTTTTTTCGAAGCACTTTAAAGATGCTTTGTTTGTTGCAATTTGTGAATCCTATAGTGTATGTGCACACTTTTCAATACATTTATCAATCTGAAAAACATATTGAAAAACGCTGTGTAAAATGTATCCAAACATGTACTTAAAGTGTGCTGTGTGTTTGGATATGTTTTCTGTGCAGCAGAAACATCCATAGAACTTTAAATAGGGCAACTGCTGCGTAAAACGAACCAAGAATTGACAATTATTTGATCGGATCTGCTAAACGCATCCAAAAAACATATGTAAAACTTTACTTTGAAATCAATATAAATTACACTTGGCATTGTTAGATACATGTTTGGGTTCAAAAAACGTACCCAAACATACATCTAAAAAATGCTGTGTGAACATCTCCATACGGAAATATGCTGAAAAAATACTAGAAAAACGCCATGGTGCGTGTTGGAAAAAAAAAAAAAAAAAAAAAAGAAAACAGCACAAATGGCAAAAGCAATGATGCTGTATAGGTAGGCTCTCAGTAATTTTTGACACAGTCTATATCAAAACTAGCAGCAGCATGTTTGGCATAAGGAAAAAAAATAACTAACAAAAATGCAACGTGATGTGTGTGAACCTAGCCCAACACTTGCAATATTCATGGGTCAGCCTGGTACTTCACATTAGGCGATACTGGCATGTGATGTCACTGGAAAGACAATGTTAAGGGCTTGTCCCCACAGCAGGGTTTTCAGTTGGTTTTCGGATCTGAAAACCGACGGTCAATCTTTTACACCGCCGGTGTAACGAAAAATTTAGAGCATGTTCATTCTTCCGTTTTCAGGTAGAACATGAACATGTGGGTGCGAAGGGTGATGGCTTGAATCCGCAAACCACAGGCAAAAGCCATCCCCCTACATGCCAAAAATAAAATACCGGTCTGTGCCATGTAAACGCACCCTAAGGGTATGTTCACACGGCTTAAAATAGGACGTATTTCAGTCCATAATTACGCGCCGGAGTGCGCAAATTACGGCTGGAATACGTCCCAGTCATTACGGTAATCCACAGTTCTCAGAGAACTATGGATTACGTCTCCTCTCCCTGCTCGGCGAATACGCCGGGCGGGGAGATAATTGACACGTGAATTACCAGCGGCGTATATGCGCCGCTGGTAATGAAAGTTTATGGGCCGGCGAGGTGCCAGCCTCCGGCTCCCCTGGCACCCCGCAAATAAGCCGTGTGAACCCAGCCTAAGGGTATGTTCACACAGCATAATTGCGGCACGTACTGTACGCGCCGCAATACGCAGTGTGTTTTGGGAGTCACGCTGATCAGCGCGTATTCCCAAAGCACAGGAAGTGGGGGGGGCAGCCAGCCGGAACCATTGATATTCATTACTCGCAGCGATTACGATTGACATGCCACTTATCTCCCCGTATTGTACGTGGGGGGGACGAGGCGTAATCCACAGCTCTCAGAGCTATGGATTACCATAATTGTGGCCCGCATTTTGTCGTATATAACACGCAATACGCGGTGAAATGCGCACCAAAATAAGCCGTGTGAACACAGCCTAAGAGATAATACAGTGGCTTGTAGACTTAATAGGATCTTACTACCATAAGTGATTAGAGCTTCGTCTTCTCTGGTTTCCTGGCAGTACTATTGGAAACATGGGTATGATTAACCAGGATTCCTCTGGACCCATTTAGCAGAGTCAGCAGTTTGTGAATGGACCCATAATGTGGTAGCGAGGCCAGAGGAGCCGGCCTTTTCAATAAACGTAGTGCTTCTAATCAAAGGTTGGATCTGTTCTGCAACTCTGAAGGATAAAATACTAACTTGAAATTTAAGGGGCTCTCTACCATAAAGGGGTTGCCCAGGGCATAGATTTGTAATCGAACAGTATAAATTTCACTGGCTGAGGTGGGTCCGTCATTCCTTCCATGTTCTGGCATGGTCCAAGAGCATGGTGCAGGACACAAGGATTCAAAGACATAATGCCCACATCATGTGCCACCTCCACTGGGTATAACACATGTAGACATTATAGCCAGAGTGCCAGTCTGTTACATGAAGGGACAATGAAGTGAGACATCAATGTTTTCCCAAAGAATCTCAGAAGGGCTCAGTACAAAAGGGTGAACTCCACAGCAATCAAACTGTAACCCCAAGGTTTTCTGGGGCCGATTAACCACAAATGAGTTGAAAGGCCGGGGGCCAGCGTTCCCCGGGGAGCGTCACACAACATAGACTATGGCAAATTGTTTACGACAGTTGGTTCTAAAAAACTGCACTTTCTAAGGGGTTTGCTCACGACTTGATTCCCATGTTCTCAAGGGCGGGGTTTTTCTCCGAGGTTGGGGCCCCGTATTAAAGGAAAACCCGGCGGGAATCGGCCCCAAATCCGTCGGCAAAAAAGCCGTGTGAAGGGGGGCCTAAAAGATCTGTCCAGAATTAAAAAGAGATTAAAGCCCGCAGCTTTCCCCTCAGGGTTCGTCTACACAACAAGCGCTTACTGGCGAATTTTTACACAGATTTGGGTTCTAAAAACCTGACTTTAAAGGGGTTGTCTCACTACATTGATTCATCTTACCTGCCCTTTTTTTTCTTGGTTTCACTTTGAATTCAGGGGCGTGTTCACTGGCTTCCACTAGGCTGCAGTAGGAGCCAGGTCTGTAGCTACAGCAACCAGTGCAGGCAGACTATCAGGAGACATCAAACAGGTCTGTAGCTATAGCGACCTGAGGAGCCGGTGCAGCCTATACAAGAGGGGATATCTCAAAATAGGTAGGACACTGTTAATGGACACATATTGCAAAGTGACTTGTTTTTGCAAGATCTTTAACATAAAAAGCAATCCTTGTAGTGAGACAACCCCTTTAAGCTATCCCCATAGACCACAACTGAAAATCCAAGTTGTAGTCCACACGGCTAAGGTTTTCTTAAAGGAATTGTGTGAGAAACCAAAAAAAAAAAAGAAATATAATGAAGGAATACTAGAGATAAGCAGTAACTCTCTGTCACAATCGTGTGTGAATGACTCACAGACGCTCTTATATCACATATTATCGCCATGTTGGATCTTGCTCCTCACTGGGCTAGTGGGCGGGGCTACAGTTGCTAGGCGCGCTCTCTGAAAACTACACTTCCCACAACAGTCGCTTCCTCCCAGCTGAGCAGTAGATTGTATATACTATATTCACACCACATTATATATACATGTGTGTGTATATAGCCTTCAGTCTCCTTTCTATACTGCAGAGCCATCCCTCACACCACAAGTCTGTCAGTTCAACTCAGTGACGTCAGTCAGCCTAACCAGGAAGTAACTCCCAGAGCCTGTCCTACTTCCTGTAGGACAGGTTTCTGCACAGGAAGGAGCCCGGCGGACATTTTGTTCTTCTACAGCGATTATTCCCTGGCCTAGACAAAGCGAGCAGACTTTTCTAATTAAACTTATTCAGGATTTTTTTTTCGTTATGACATGTAGTTTATCTATTTAGTTTTCTTCTTTTCCCCTTTAGGGTCGGATTTCAACAACAGTGTTTTTGTAAAAAACTTAGAGCAATAATCCGCTACATTTAAGGTAAAAAAAAAAGTGTTTCAAACATTTCTATGTTGGATCCCCATCTAAAACCCCACAGAGATGAATGGGACTCGTTCTTGGACTGTAAATCTGGCAGGGAAAAAAAACATTAAAAATCGAATCAAAATACTCAACGGTCGACGCAATTTTAGGATTTTGACACATTATGTGGACGTACCCTAAGGCTCGGGATACATGATGGTGGCCGAGCGACACAAGGCTGCAAAATCACCGTGTAGCCCTGCTACATGGGGTAGATTTTTGAAAGCCCTATTGTTTTGTATTACACCATAGATTGTGGCACATTAGAGGACATTCACCTTTGGGCTATGTTCACATTGCTTAAAATGGGAAGTATCTCACCCCGTATTTTGCGCAGTACGGCGCAAAATACGGGCCGAGATACTTCCCAATCATTACGGTAATCACAGTTCTCATAGAGAACTATGGATTACGTCTCCTCTCCCCGCTTGGACCATACGCCAAGCAGGAAGATAAGTGACAGGTCAATTATTCATGGCGTATACACGCCCAGAATAATGAATGTCTATGGGGCCGGCGGGCTGCCGCCACCCCCCCCCCACCCCGCCCCCGAGCACACGGAGTAATTGCGGGGCGAAATATGTCCAGCAATTACACCGTGTGAACACAGCCTGGTTTCACACAATGTTTGTCATTTTACCCACCAAAATACACACAAAAAAATTGTTCACATGGCATATTATGGTGCGCACATGTATGCGCCGCATCACGCCTGCTGTTGAAAGTATGTACTGGCCAGCGCGTACTTTCAACAGCACAACGGCCCTGTCCCCTATTCAGTCTAGTATTCCCCAGCACGTAAGCACCTAATAGAAGTGACATCTACTTCTTTTTACTGACACACAGTACATGCTGGGAAATAGCACTCATTGAGTGCTATGTAAAATGAGCGTATGATTTTATCAAATTTTTGGGGCCTACTTCAGCGCAATTACGTGCCCATGAACACCCCGCAAATACGTTATTTGAACACCTTTAGTGCACACAGTACACTTTTTATGTGTCACCTGATGCATTAAGCAATGAATAAAGAAACTGGAGTGTATGTTAATTCTTTAGGTGTTTTACGCTAATAATCATACAATGGGAAGCCAATAAGGACTGCTGAAAGCGCACCACATTAAAGGGAACTTGTCACATAGTTTATGCCCCCCTTGCTGAAGGGCAGCACAAGCTAGTGAGAAATGCTGTTTCCAGCGCTGTGTCCCTTATTCTGTAAGATGCTGGAGTTTTAGAGCATTTAATGCTCAAACCTGCAGTTTTCAGCCAGAAGGGTCAATCAGTTTTTTTTCATGGCCCGCCCACCTGAGGCTAGCCCCGTCCACCTCAACTGATCAACCTATTACTTTGAATAGGTAGAAACATGTGAATAACTGTCAGGTGGGTGGGGCTAGTCTTGGGTGGGAGTGGCTAACACCTGCTCATGAATAAGATTTGAGTATTAAATACTCTAAAACTGCATCATCTTACATAATAAGGGACAAAGTGCTGGAAACAGCAGGTCTGTCACTAGCTTATGCTGTCCTCAGCAAGGGGGCATAATCTATGTGACAGGTTCTTTTCATGCATGCATCTTGTTGATGTTTATGTTGGAGTGTATTTGGAAGCGCAATTCATCAAATACAATGAAGTTCCCTGTACTAAAAAATGCATGAAAACATGCAACATAAAAACATCAAATAAGGAAGACGCATGTGAAATGCACATTTCTCCCATGAAATAACTTATTTCACTGCAAAATTTGACACCGTGTGAACATAGCCTCAGGCTGAATGCACGCGATGGATTTTGTTGCAGATTTGTTGTGGATTTCACTGCCCTGACTTAAATGGAATAAGGAAAATCTGCAAACAAGACTTGTAGCCATGCACTGCTGACATTGTGCGCTCTAAAAAGGTTGGAAAATCCACTAGATACCCCAAAGAAGGGAACAGCAAGGTATGAACCCCAAAATCAGCAAACAATGCACGGAAAGTAGCTGGAGCCCATGTACCCAGACATCTAAAAATCTATTCACCCCTGTCCACAGAGCACAACATTTGAAGCCTCAGTGGAGGTAGTCAAAAGCAAAACCTCAATGACCGCACAAACTGCGGACAGGAGTGGATACACCTCCCATGGATTGGATACTCTGTTGCTGGGCGGTTAGAGAACATGGTTGCCCTTGATGTAATGTTCAGTATTCCAGGACTGAGCCCTATATCACACTGCAGTTGGATCCCATGAAGCAGGGCTGATGCACATGGCGGCGGCGGCAGGAGTCATGAGCCCTCCACACTGCTTCCATATGATCCCTGAGGAGCACTCTGCACTACCAATGTACCTGCACCTCTCCAGCATGAGCCCCACATGCCTGATACTCAAAGACAGATTACTTTCTGCAAACGCCATTCACCGCTCCAGTGTAGATATTAGGGGCAGGGGGTTTGGGGTAATAAGACTATTACCATACACAGTATACAAGGGTTGGGGGGCTGCCATCTGCACCTCTCTTATTAACCCCTCTGTGGGTGGTGTCCTTGCTGGATGCCCAGTTTCCCAACCATCACTCCATGCAGCTAGAGCTCCCCTTTAAAGCACAGGTGGTGGGTACAGCCATACTACCATACACAGTGTATTAGGATTGGGTGCTGTAGTCTGCACCTCAGCTGCCCAATCCAGAACTAATTTACCCCTCGTGTCCCCTATGTCCCACCCTCCTTTCCAAGAAGCTAGAGTGCCCCTTTAAAGGACAGGGGGTTTGCATAGCCATACTACCATAAACAGTATACAAGGGTTGGGGGCTGCAGTGGCCACCTCAGCTGCCCTATGAAGATCTAATTTACTCCTGGTGTCCCTGCTGGGTGCCCCATGTACCAACCCCCACTACATACAACTAGAGTGCCCCTTTAAGCGGCACTACCTGCAGTGTCCCAGATGGAGATGTTGTAGGGGCCCCACTGCTTGAGGTAGAAGGCTCCCCTGACTGTGTCCTGGAACTTCTCCATGTAGCTAGAGCTCCCCTTTAGAGGACAGGAGGTTTGCATTGCCATACTACTATACATAGTACAAGAGGCTGCAGTCTGCACCTCAACTGCCCTAGGAAGATCTAAATTACCCTAGTGTACCAATGTCCCACCCTCCTCTCCATGTAGCTAGAGTGCCCCTTTAAAGGACAGAGGGTGTGCACAGCCATACTACCAGACACAGAATACAAGGGATAGAGGGGCTGTAGTCTGCACCTCAGCTGCCCTATGAAGATCTAATTTACTCCTGGTGTCCCCCATGTCCCACCCTCCTCTCCATGCAGTTAGAGCTCCCCTTTAGAGGACAGAAGGTATGCACAGCCATACACAGTATAGGGGGCTACAGTCTGCACCCAACTGACCTATGAAGATCTAATTTAATCCTGGTGTCCCTGCTGGGTGCCCCATGTACCAACCCCCACTACATACAGCTAAAGGGTCCCTTTAAGCGGCACTACCTGCAGTGTCCCAGATGGAGATGTTGTAGGGGCCCACTGCTTGAGACAGAAGGCTCCCCCGACCGTGCTGACCGTGTCCTGGAACTTCTCCATGTAGCTAGAGCTCCCCTTTAGAAGACAGGAGGTGTGCACATAGTACAGGAGGCTGCAGTCTGCACCTCAGCTGCCCTGTGAAGATCTAAATTACCCTAGTGCCCCCATGTACCATCCTCTTCTCCATGCAGCTACAGTGCCCCTTTAAAGGACAGGAGGTGTGCACAGCCATACTACCATACACAGTGTATTAGGATTGGGTGCTGCAGTCTGCACCTCAGCTGCCCAATGCAGATCTAGTTTACCCCTGGTGTCCCCCATGTCCCACCCTACTCTCCATGCAGCTACAGTGCCCCTTTAAAGGGCAATGGGTGTGCACAGCCATACTACCATACACAGTATACAAGGGCTGGAGGCTGCAGTCTGCACCTCAGCTGCCCAATGCAGATCTAATTTACCCCTGGTGTCCCATGTAACCCCCTCCATGCAGCTAGAGCGCCCCTTTAAAGGACGACGGGGGGGGGGAGGGTTATCCAGAGCCAAACTACCAGACACAGTGCACTAGGATTAGCTGCTGCAGCTTGCACCTCAGCTGCCCGATGCAGATCTAATGTACCCCTGGTGTCCCATGTAACCCCCCCTCCCGCCCCTAACTGCATGCATGCCAGATAGAGTGTTTAGGGGCACATGCGGGTGACAGCCCACTGCTGACCTGTCCTGACATTCATAGCGGTAGGGGGCTGCACGTTCATGCACCTCAGGGCCCCGATGCAGATCTAATGTACCCCTGGTGTCCCATGTAACCCCCTCCATGCAGCTAGAGCGCCCCTTTAAAGCAGCACTACCTGCAGTGTCCCAGATGGAGATGTTGTAGGAGCGCCACTGCTTCAGGTAGAAGGCTCCCCCGACCGTGCTGACCGTGTCCGGGAAGCGCCGCTCCATATACCGCTGCAGCAGCGACGTCTTCCCCACGTTCATGTCCCCCAGGAGCACCACCTTGAGGTCGGGCTTCTTCATCATGCTGCCGGCCAGCGGCGCCTCAGAGCCTCAGCCGGGCGCCCATAACTTGGCGAAGTTGGCCCAAACAGGGGAGAGTTGAGGAAGTCCGCGCAGTCCCCTCCCCGGCTCCGCCCCCTGGTCGGGATCGCGGGGCGCTCTCCATGGAGGTAGGGCCGGGCCTCTCCGTATAAGCAGGGCCTCTCCATGCATGTTGGGCCGGCCTCTCCGTATAAGCAGGGCAGGGCCTCTCCGTACAAGTAGGGCAGGGCCTCCATGACAGGTGCCGGGCGCAGGATATGACAGTGCACTCTCGTCCAGGTGACTCACCAGCCGTGTGATCAGCAGCGCGGGAGGCGGCACCCGGAAGCCGAGCAGTATCACAGCAGCAGCAGATCGCGGTGCAGCCATGGCCGCCTTCATCTCCGTGCCCCTCAAGAAGACGTCGGAGATCGACCTGGTGAAGCCGCTCTCCAAGTTCATCCAGAACACGTACCCGTCCGGGGAGGAGCAGGCCGAGTACTGCCGGGCGGCGGACGAGCTGCACAAGCTCCGCAGGAGCGCGGTGGGTAGGCCGCTGGACAAGCACGAGAGCTCGCTGGAGGGCGTCCTGCGCTACTACGACCAGCTCTGCTCCATCGAGCCCAAGTTCCCGTTCGGCGAGGGCCAGCTGTGCCTCACCTTCACCTGGAAGGACGCCTTCGACAAGGGCTCGCTGTTCGGCGGCTCGGCCAAGCTCAGCCTGGCGCTGCTGGGCTACGAGAAGACGTGTGTGCTCTTCAACATCGGGGCCCTGGCCAGCCAGATCGCCTCCGAGCAGAACCTGGACAACGACGAGGCCCTGAAGGCCGCCTCCAGGTACTACCAGCTGGCCAGCGGGGCCTTCTCCCACATCAAGGACACGGTGCTGTCCTCCCTCAACCGGGAGCCGTCGGTGGACATCGCCCCGGACACGGTGGGCACCCTCAGCATCATCATGCTGGCCCAGGCCCAGGAGGTCTTCTTCCTCAAAGCCACCCGGGACAAGATGAAGGACGCCATCATCGCCAAGCTGGCCAACCAGGCTGCCGACTTCTATGGCGATGCCCTCAAGCAGTGCCAGTACAAAGACGCTCTGCCCAAGGAGGTGTACCCGGTGCTGGCCGCCAAGCACTCCATCATGCAGGCCCACGCCGAGTACCACCAGTCCGTGCTGGCCAAGCAGCAGAAAAAGTTTGGGGAGGAGATCGGCAGGTTGCAGCATGCGGCAGATCTGGTGAAAACCGTCACCTCCCGCTACGACGAGTACGTCAACGTCAAGGATCTGTCCGACAAGGTCAACCGGGCGCTGGCAGCTGCCAAGAAAGACAACGACTTCATCTACCACGACCGAGTGCCAGACCTGAAAGACCTGGAGCCTGTGGGAAAAGCCCCATTGGTGAAGCCCACCCCCATCGTGGTGCCCCTGAGCCAGAAGTACACCGACCTGTTTGAGAAGATGGTGCCGCTGTCTGTCCAGCAGTCCATGAGCGTCTATAATCAGAGGAAGGCTGAACTGATCAATGGCACCATTGCCAGGATGAGAGATGCCACCACCTTATGTAATGGGGTCCTGGCTTCCTTAAATCTTCCGGCCGCCATTGAAGACGTTTCCGGTGACACTATACCTCAGTCTATTCTGCAGAAATCCAAGGTGGTCATCGAGCAAGGTGGGATCCAGACCATCGATCAACTCATCCGAGACCTTCCGGAACTGCTTCAACGAAACAGGGAGATCCTGGATGCGTCGCTCAAGTTCCTGGATGAGGAAGAGGCGACGGATAACGAGTTGAAATCTAAATTCAAAGAGAGATGGCAGAGAACACCTTCTATTGAACTGTACAAGCCACTGAGAAGCGAGGGCGCCAACCTGCGGAGTATTCTGGACAAAGCCATTTCGGCGGACGCAGTTGTGAAAGAGCGTTATCAGTCTCAACGGGAAGCCATCGCCATCTTGTGTAAGGGAGAAGCTGATCTCAATGCCTCCATTCCTTCTGCCAACCCTGCCAAAACCATGCAGGGCAGCGAGGTGGTCCTCGCTCTCAAGTCCCTGCTGGCCCAGCTGGATGAGGTCAAGAAAGAAAGAGAGCAACTGGAGAATGATATCAAATCTGTAAACTTTGACATGACCACCAAGTTTCTGACTGCATTGGCACAAGATGGAGCCATCAATGAAGAAGCCTTGTCCGTGACCGAGCTGGATCGCATCTACGGTGGCTACACAGACCGAGTGCAGAAGAACCTGACCAAGCAGGAGGAGCTCATCGGTCAAATTCAAGTTTCTCACCAAGAATTTTCAAAGATGAAACAATCAAACGGTGAAGCCAACCTGAGAGAAGAAGTCTTAAAGAAACTAGCGGCTGGCCACGACAGCTACATTGAACTGGTAGCGAACCTGAGGGAGGGCACCAAGTTCTACAACGACCTGACGGAAATTCTGCTCAAGTTCCAAGGTAAATGCAGTGATATTGTTTTTGCCCGGAAGACGGAGAGGGATGAATTGCTGAAAGATCTGCAGCAAAGTATTGCCCGAGAGCCAAGTGCCCCATCCATGCCAGCTGTACCAAGTTACCAGAACGCTGCTGCATCCTCCACAGCTTCTGGTGTCGCATCAAGCCTCCCAACACCAGCTCCAAGGACTGTCTATACCAACAAGCAACCGCCACCACGTCCTCCTCCTCCAACAGTCCCTACCAGTGCTCCAGTCCCTGTTAGTGCAGCTCAGAATATGAACCCTGCCCTAGGAGGTGCTTCTGCCCCTGCACCCGCACAGCCTCTCACTGGCACTGTCCCATCGCAGGCACAGGGTCCTCCATTCCCAACCTACCCAGGATACACGGGCTACTATGGGATGCCTATGCCTGTTGGCTATAATCCATATATGTATGGCCAAACCATGCCTCCCTACCTATACCAACCACAGGCTGGCCAGGCTCCTTACCCAACTCAGCCCTCTGGTTACCCCTGCCCACAGCCACCTTTCTTCCCACCTCAGCAATAAGTGTGTAGGTGAAAAAATTATTTTCTGAAAGAGTAACTGTGGCAGTGAGTGCATTGTATAATATAGACCAGTCCCTAACTCCCATCCTGAGTTGTAAGAACTGTTTGCGCTAAACCTCTGGTTGCACTAAGCCATCCTGCCTGTTTTCAGCTGAGACGTGATCCGAATGGAACTGACTCCTAGTTTGCCTGACAAAAAAATGACCTTCTTGAGCTCCGAGACTTTTTTGGTAATGTTACCGGAGATATCCGCACACTATGCTCTTTCATGTATCACATTTTGGTTCTCTATTTTTCTTTCTCTATTTTTACTCTTTATTTCTTTACATTTAGTTATTGTTTGCTATTTTGTCTATTAATCAAAAGCCTTGTAAATCATCATAACGAAAATAAATGTGAAAAAGCACAGCAATGTTTGAGAATGTTGGTCTAAGACGGGGGTTCCCAAGGGCCGCACCAGCATTATGGTCGCCCTTAAAGGGGTCGTCTCACTACAAGAATTGCTTTTTATGTTAAAGGTCACTTTGCAAGTCACTTTGCAATATATGTCCATTAATGGTGTCCTACCTATTCCTAGATATCCCCTCTTGTATGGGCTGCATCAGCTTCTCAGGTCGCTATAGCTACAGACCTGTCTTCTCTCTCATGATAGGCTGCCAGCACTGGTCGCTATAGCTACATAACTGGCTTCTACTGCAGCCTAGTAGAAGCCAGTAAACACGTCCCTGAATTCAAAATGAAACCAAGAAAACGGGACAAAGGTAAGATGAATCAATATAGTGAGACAACCCCTTTAAAGGGCCGTTGAAGGGTGGCTGGGGTGCCTGGTTGGGCTGTCATAGCTGTGCCTGTGAATCGCTAAACAAAGCGGTGTAGAGGTGCACTTCAGGTGCCCCAAATCCAGGATGGTGCCCACTCCCTGTGGTCTAAGATGCGTAATTAATCTAGGTACACAGAAAAGTGCTTGGGTTTGAAGATGGGGTTTCACTTTACCTTACTATTGCCACTAGAAGAGCAGGGGGGTTTAGGATGTTCACTTGATTTCTGTTAGGGTATGTTCACACGGCTGATTTTGACGCAGTTTTCGGAGCGTTTTCTTACCCAAAACAGCGTAAAAAAAACTCAAACGCCCCCACTTCATTGATTCCTATGGAAAACGGTGTTGTAGTACACACACGACGTGGTTTTTCCACGTGTTTTCTGCACTTCTTATGTCGTTGTTTTGGGCGCTGAAAAAGAAGTGTCATGTCGATTCTTGAAGCGGTTTCTACGCTGAAAATCCGCATAGTAATCAATGGAGAGCTTCAAAACCTTGCCGTGTGTTACACGTAGTTTTTGCCGTGGCTATTATTTTGTATGGGTGATTTAGAAAGCAAACAGTGTTGGAAAATCTTGTCCAAAAAAAACGTGATCAAATCTTCATCAAAATTTAGGGCCACATGTATGAAAATTGTCTAGGTCTAGAATTCACCTTGTTGCCCATAGCAACCAGAGCGCCCCTTTCATTTTTCCAGAGCACAATATGAAATGAAAGGGGTGCTCTGATTGGTTGCTATGGGCAACAAAGTGACTTTTAGACCTAGACAGTTTTCATACATGTGGCCCTTAGTCTGAAAAGTGCTGCGTTGAGGTGCTTCTCAGTCGAGGTTGAGATGCTGATTTGGACGCTGTAAATTCAGTCCAAACCAGCCGTGTGAACATACACTTGAAGGGGTTTTACCACCATAGACTTTGATGGCCTATCGATAGGATATGCTATCAATGTCGCCTTTGGGAACCACACCTGTTCTGGGAGCAGGTCACCAAAAGTTAGAGCAGACTGGAGAGCCGGCCGCCCTTGTACCCATCTCTCCATTCTGTTTTATGGGGGTACAGCCGAGCCGTGTGTGAAGGTGGTAAAACCCCTTTGATAATTGCACTTGGGGTATGTTGAATGTTCACACGGGCCGGATTTTCTGCAGCATAAAATCTGCAGCTTATTAGCTGTAAATCTGCACCCCAAAGTCCATATAAGCTGTGTATTTTTCTACATTGATTTTAATAGAAGGTAAACATATAAATCCATAGACTGAAGTGCATATTTTATGTTCTCCTATTGAAGTCAGTGTAGAAAAATCCATGTCGGCTGGTGCAGATTTTGTTGTGTATGTTTCTATCTTGACTTCAGTGATACCACAGATAAAAAAAAAAAAAATTGTTTTGTGTGCATATTTTGCTTTCTTTCATTGAAGTCAGTGTAGAAAAATTGTCATCAGTGGGCGCAGGTTCACATAAAAAATGCTGCAGATTGTATTGTACGGGTCTGCAGTGGATCCATCCCATGTGAACATATCCTTGCACACAGGACAAATACTGCAGATTGTCTGAAGTGGAAAATCCTCAGCAATTCTGTAGGTGAATTGGTAAAAAACTGAGCATTTTTCTTGCTGAGGAGATGAGTTTGTAGATTATTCTAACATTAAAAGAAAAAAAACAATGTATTGAAAATCTGCCAATCTGAAGTGTTCTCAGCCAAACTGAAGGTCAGTGGTAAATAGCTGTAGCTCTGCAACATTTTCCCAGCACAATCTAAAACCTTATTTTAATATTTTGAAGTCTGGTGAAAATCTGCAGTATACACGCAACAAGAAGTGATATACTGCGGATTTCTAATTCACAACACGGGTCACTTAACATGTGGATATTGGGGAGATGAGATTTCGGGGACTGTAAACCACTGCAGATTTTGCAGACATAACTCTGCTTTCCAATGTGGAGAATTTGAAGCATATCTGTGTTTCTGCATGTACTCTTGCACTTTATGTGATCGCCGGAGACTGAAGAAAGTGGATTTTTGTTTCTGATGAAGGATCATTGGGCCTTATGTGTGAAAACTGTCTAAGGCAATGTTCATACAACTTATTTGGGCATGTATTTCAGCCCGTAATTCGCAGCGCACTGCGCGAATTACGGGCTGAAATACGGCCCAGGCATTACGGTAATCCACAGTTCTCATAGAGAACTATGGATTACGTCTCTTCTCCCCGCTCGGAGAATCCGCCATGGGTGGAGATAAGTGACATGTCATTTACTAGCGGCGTATAAGCGCCGCTAGTAATAGTTTATGGGCCGGCGAGGTGCCGCCCCCCCATCCCCGCCCTGCCCCTGTCCACACAGCGTAATTGCGGGGCGTAATTACGCCCAGCAATTAAGCCGTGTGAACATGGCCTTATAGACTGTCTTTGTTGCCCATAGCAACCAGTCAGAGCTCAGCTTTCATGTCATATTGTGCTCTGGAAATAGCAGAGTTCCTATTTGTTGCTATGGGCGACAAAGACAGCCTGACTATTAGACATAAGGCCCAGTGTGTGTCGGCTGAAAAGAATGTAGGCTTGCTATTAGCAGAGGGGAAGTCTTTCCATGTCGTCACCTGTTCTTGTATAGCTTCTCAAAACCTGAATAACCTGGTAAAACATCCCGGATAAATCCCCATCGTCTCCAGTCTTAAATACAGTTCTCTGGTGACATTCACAGTAATAATTTTCAGACTACATATGTAACTTCATTATCTACGTCATCGCTTAAACATGTGGTATCGGTCACCTTGGGGTCAGATAAGCGGAATGGAATTTTTCATTTACATTTATGCCAGTGAGTCTTATGCATATTGCTTCACCGTAGCTTTCTATATATCATGACGGTCAATCACTAGAGGGATTAAACCCAGGTTAGATATCACTTTGGAGCAACAGTGAGTTTTTGACCGGTTTATAAACCCCTTAGGGTTTGTTCACAGCATATTTTTTTTTTCTACTGGGATGAGGGGGGGAACCATTGTGGAATATGCATCAGGAATCCAAGTCATATGCTCAGATTCCTGCTTCATCTTTTACTTTGTATTGCTGTGGATTTGAAATCCATAATGTAAATGCTATGTGTGCATATTCCCACAGACAACAATATGGTACATATCATTTATTCATTGGCTTTTACTAATACTTTTTTGGGGGGTTAATGTTGTCATTTTTTTCCACTCCACTTCTTTTTAAGGTGCAGTAAGAATAACCTATCCTAAAGAGGGCATAAATATAGCACTACCCAATTTCTACCACGCATAGAATTTTTGGGAGGTTTCTTAGTACATTATATGTTAGGGTCCCTGGTACTATTAGGGCATGTTGCCGCGGCTCTCGCCGCTGTTCCCGCGTCCAAAACCTCATCGATCCTCGCCGTAAACTCGCCTCTCCTGACAGGAGAGTTCTCCACACATGAGGGTTTGGCCGTGGCCCCACCCGCGGCGTGTGAATATTAACACGGTTTCCCACAGGAAACCATGTTAAACTGGGCGCAGTTTTGGCCGTGGAAATCGTGTCGGAACCTGCGGCCAAAACCGCGCCCCAATCCGCCATGTGAACAGGGCCTTCAAAAGTACAACTTGTGCTGCAGAAAACAAGCCCTCATATGTCTATGTAGATGGAAAAATAAAGTTATGACTCTTGGAAGGCGGGGAGGAAAAATGAAAATCCAAAAGGGGCTGCCACCTTAAGGCTATGTTCAGACGGCTTATTCTGGGACGTAATTTGCGCCGGCTGAAGTACGTTCCAGTCATTACGGTAATCCACAGTTCTCAGAGAACTATGGATTACGTCTCCTCTCCCCGCACGCACAATACGCGCCAAGAATACTGCATGTCTATGGGGCATACGAAATACGTCCCGCAATTAAGCAGTGTGAACATAGCCTTAGGGGTTGAACTTGAGGCAGTGATAGTCTCCGTAATGCTTTGGAATTCACAGTATTTCAAAGTACTATTTTGTCCCTTTGTAACACTGACAGGTTATCTATTAGGCCGTGTCTCTGGCATAAAAGACAAAAACGCTTTGCCATTTTAGAACCCTTGTTAAGCCCCTGCTGTTACTGTACCCCATTAGTGGTATTGATGGAGGGAGCTCGTCCATTAGGCTATGTCTACACAGCACAGGTTTTCTGTCAGATTTTTAGTATTTAGAAACCTCTGAAAGAGAACTTTTCACAATGACTTCAATATAAAAAAAAGACCTGTTGGCTACACAGTATTTATTATTTTTTTTCTCCTGGTCGGTTTTCAAAGGTGGAGGTTTTAGGAACATGTAAAATTTGCTGGAGTTTGGCAGAAAATCTACTATTTACTACAGCACAGGCTTTCCATCAGATTTTCTGTGGTTTTTAGTATTTAGAAACCTCTGAAAATCTGACTGAGAACTTCACATAGACTGGCTGAAAAACTGCCGAAAACAGCCTCAACAAAATACTGAAAGCCAGTCAAAATCTAGATTTGGCTTTCAGCGAGTTTGTTGTCCGATGCCGTGTAGCCCTAGATGCTGCAGTCAGTAGTATCGACGGATCCTATCAAGTGTAACATCTTACTGTTTCATGATGTAACTGTATGTTATGCGGTCACTGAGGGAAGGTTTAGTCACGGAGTCTGCTGGCTGTTCATTACAGAAGATGCCCTCCAATAGTGATAGGTATTGGAGAGAACTCCAATCTTAACCATTTGGATGCCATGGTCAAGGAGACCGGTGGCATGTAAATGTTAATAAAAATCCTTTACACCCCCTCCCCATCAGGTTGTTTAGTAGCTGTCCAGTGTCCCACTTTGCCTATTGGTGTAATAGTAGAACACTATTGTGCAATACTATTGTATTGCAGAATAGTGTACAAGTGACCAATTCCCTAAGGTTCAAGAAGTACAAGACAAAATTGTATAAAAAAAATAAGTTTAGCATAATTGGTATTGCCATGTCTGTAAAACTCTGATCTGCTAAAATCTAACATTTATACTGCAAAGGAAACATCCCCAAAAAAATTCCCAATGCCAGGTTTTTGTTTTTTTAAAGTCACTTTGTCTCTACTGCCAATCGAAATAAAGTAATCAAAAAGTCACATGCATCTTTAGAAATGGTACCAATAAAAACTACACTTCAGCATGGAAAAAGAACTTTATTTTCCATCGACTGCTGTATGACAGCTCATCAGTCCCAGAATATGGTGCTGCACAGTCATCTTAAAACAAAAATCGTTTTTTTTTTTTTTTTTTAATTAGCAAAAGGTAAGGATATAGTATCACTCCCATTGTACCAACCTGCAGAATAAAGATAGGTTATTTGTATTGCACAGTAAGCTCCCTAAAAATGAAACCTACCCAATGCAATTGGGTTAAAAAGTTTTTGGTGGCAGAAAATGGCGCAAATCTGAGAGTTTAATTTGTTTTAAAGAACTAAAACCCTATGTATTTGGTATCCTCGGAATTGTGCTAGAATACAGATAACACATCACATAGTGTGAATGACCTAAAAATGGTGCAAGTACGTTTGTTTTTTTCTCACAGTTAATTTTTTGGGGTGTTCTCAATACATTATATGGTACTGTCCAGGGCTGTGGAGTCGGCAAGCCGAAGCCCCGACTCCTCAATTTCCCAAACTCCCGACTCCCTCATATATGGCGCATGTTTAAGGTGATAACTTTACTGTAGTAAAATGGTAACATCAGGCTGTTTATCACCTTATGATACAATAATCAAGCTATTTAGGTAGAACAGACACTGACAAGCTAAAGGGTAACAATGTTTTGATCTTTTGAACACTTGTGGGTAGAGTAGAAGAAAAAGCTGTGTTTGTATCCAAGTCCAGTCTGCACCAACATTGGGAATGTGTAGAAGAGACCTGGGATCAGATTTTGGTCAAGATATGCTTGAATCTGATTCAGAGCCCAGAAGGATTCAGGCAGAGCTGAAAGCCAAAGGTGGATTTCCCAAATACTAACAAAATAATAAAAATTAACATTTAAATTTTTAGGAGCAAAACAGTAACAATGCAGTTACAGGAAAGAATATGCAGAACTAAGCAGATGCTAAATACTTGCAAGTCAAATTTTTGTATAAGATGGATAAGATGACTGTATATAAAATTACAGTAGCCTCATGCACAAAGCTGTAGTGGATGGTGAGAGATGGAGCCTGAAAATCAAAAGTTGAAAACATTGTTACCATTTTGCTTGTCAGTATAAAATATATTTATTGGATATGACTTTAGGACACAAAAACATTTTAAATATGAAAAACACTGCAGGAACATTTGTGGAGTCTCTGAATTTGTTCTGAGACATAGTATTTCCTCCATCAGATCCTGCATACATGACCTCACATCTGATCTCATTACTTCTAGGCTAGAGAACGGCCTCTCTACACTAACTTGGGTGGGGGATAAAGCGGTGACCACAGGGGCAACATCTCTAACAATGTCGGGGTATAAAGGATTCGCCTCAGCCACCGTTAGTTTTGATGAATGGTTGAATTCTTCTACTTCTTTGAAAATAGGTGAAAAATGTTTCTGAAATCTGTTTGCCCTGGAAGCAGAATCTTTTCTCCTGAGGCAGCGCTTTGCCTGCTCCATGTCATCAATTACACTCCTCATGTGAGGAGGCTGAAGATATGGGAGCAGGAGCACCGGCCGGACCCAATTCCTATTGCTCTTTCCATCGAACTAACTGGACCAACTTATTATATATTTTGGGAGTGGGAGTCGGTCCCTTTTATGACGACTCCGACTCCTGCAAAATAGCCTCCGACTCCACAGCCCTGGTACTGTCAGTGGCACCATTGAAAGGTACATTTTGTACCATATTAGACAAGCCCCCATATGTCTATGTAGAGAAAAAAAATCAGAACATTATGGCTCTTGGAAGACCGGGAAGAAAAGAGGAGCCAAATGATTATGACCATGCAGCGGGAAAGGGTTAGGAAGTGCAAGTAGACCTGCAGAAAGCAAGTGCTCGTATGTCTATGCAGACCAAAAAATAAATGTATTACTTTTTATCTTGAGAAAAAACACAGCATTAACAAAAGCCTCTGCAGCAGAAAAGGGTTAACTAAAGGCATTCCATGTCACCATGCCATACATGTACAGCATGATGCACCAAGGAATCAAAAACACTTGGGCTTTGTTTACACAGGGTGGATTCGCTGTGTATAAATCTGCTCCATGCTATGTAGGTTTGACCTGTGTTACACTGTAGTTCGTCGCAGGTTTGCAGACTCCACATGGGAAATCGTCAGCATACGCCATAAAGGTCTGATTGCTGGAAGTAGCAGCGGTTCCCTGTGTGCAGTTGTAGTGGCCTGATCCATCCATGTTCTGCCAAGCCTGGAAGTGTGACCGCAGGGAAGGAAAGGAAATGTTTTAAAGGGATGTTCATGACTATTATTCAGAGAATGTGTGGTCACTCCCCATTGAAGGAGATTGCTACTCAGCTTTTTCCATAGCTCTTGTAAACCTTCAATGAAATAACAACACATACACAGCCCTGCCTTTATTGGGAATGGTATGTAACACCCCCATTCCCAGGTCTCCAGTGATCGGATGCCAAACTACCTAAGGGTAAGTTCACACGCCGGAATCTACGCTGAATTCCTCGTTAAAATCCTTGTATATAGCAACTGCCATTCACTTTGATGGCCAGTCGGTGCTGTAGTTCACACAGTGAACTAAGTGGTTTTTGCATGGCACAGGTTTCAAATCTTGAACAGATCCCCATCCGATCCCACTCTGGGAGGAGTGATACAGGTTAACCTCATTGCAATGATAGAATCAGAGGGGAATACCACCTCTGTAAAGTTAAAACCCACTGCAGAAATCTGAGACTCACACGTTAGTTTTTTACAATAGGAAAAGTCGGACACGTGAACCCAATCTAGTATTTGTTATATTAGGCCGTGTTCACACGGCTTATTCCCGACGGATTTGTGCGCTAACAAATCCGGCGTGAATAAGGGGCGGGGCCGAAGCGCGGCGGGGGCGCCGCTCCCGGCCCCATAGACAATGCATTGTTTACGGCGCGTCCGCGCCGTAAATAATGTGCATGTTACTTTCTCCCCCCGCGGCGGATTCGCCGAGCGGGGAGGAGCGACGGAATCCATAGTTCTCTATGAGAGCAGTGGATTACCGTAATTACTCCGACGGATTGGCGCCGTATTGAAGCGCAAAACCGGCGCGCAGTACGGCGCCAATACGCGGCAGAATAAGCCGTGTGAATGAGGCCTAAGCCATCGTTTGTCACATAAAGTTATTAACACAGTTTTCGTTTTTTGCTGCGGTTTTCGGATTCGGTTTTTCAACCGTTTTTTGCATCATACTATGTCCAACAACTCAATAGTGCTCTATGATGCAAAAAACAACTGAAAAACCGAATCCAAAAAATGCACACAAAGCTTTCTAGTGATTTTTTCATGCCACCTTGTTAACTTCAGTAGTAAATTTTCCGCCATCCTCAGAGTGAAATCCGACGGAAGAATGAACATGTTTACAATTTTTTAAAAGAATAGGGCAGGGGTGTCAAACTCGTTTTCACCAGGGGCCACATTAGCCTCATGGCGTACCTTAAAGGGCCGACATAATTTTAGAACTGTGTAAATGGAACTTCTCCTTAACTGTTACATTTGTACAGTATTGCTATTATAATTAGCCCTTTGAGGGCAACCAGAATTTATTGCTCCCCCCCCCCATAGGTAGATAGGTACATATGTCCCTTGTAGGTAGATAAGTGGGTATAAAGCCCCCTGTAGATGACCGTTATATCTGCCCATGTAGGTAGATTTTTGCCCTCTGTAAGCCAGGTAGTAATTTTGCACCCTGTAGGCAGGTAGTTGCCCCATGTAGCCAGGAAGTTGCCCCATGTAGCCAGGTAATACGTCTTCTGCAGCCAGGTAGTTGCCCCATGTAGCCAGGTAATACGCCCCCTGTAGCCAGGTAGTTGCCCCCTGTAGCCAGGGAATTGCCCCCTGTAGCCAGGTCATATGCCCTATATAGCCAGGTATATGCCCCAAAGAGTCCTCTGTAGCCTGGTAGATGCCCCATATAGCCCCCCTGTAGCCAGGTAGATGCCCCATATAGCCCCCCAGTAGCCAGGTAGATGCCCCCTGCAGCTAATGAATACAAAATAAAAAAGGCATTCACCTCCTCATGGTCCATGCAGCGCAAACAGGTCCGGGAGCTGGTGTACGGTGTAAGAGGTGTGATGTCATCACGCCGCTTACACCGTCACGCAGCTCCCAGGTATTTCTTGGGCCCGGCAGAGGCTGCCGACCGAGAAGACCTAGCGTCGCAGGCGGCATGAGGAAAGCGGTGTGTCACGCCCCCTGAAATGCCGTATGTATGTACAGCGCTCACCGAGCGTTGTACATACAAAGGGAGAAGGTGGGAGGGAAACAATCACTCCTGCCTTCTCCCTGTACCAGCAGCTGCACCGAGTGTACAGCTGCTGACTGACTCTGTGCCGCCATAGTAAAATGGCCGTGCAGAGTCAGAGAAATCGCAGGGGGCCGGAAAACACAAATCCTTGTGGGCCAAATCCTTGTGTTTCCTTCCCGTGGAATAGGGGTTTTGAAATCCAACCACAGAAAATTCGAGTGGGAGTGAGACTACAGCTCGGATTTTCCTATTGAGGTCTATGGGAATGGTTTACAGTCAGTGTATGGATAGTTATGAAAATACAATTCTGCGTCAAAAACAGTCTATAAATCCTAGCCATGTAGACGGCAAAAAGAATGAAATCAGTAAAGAGTTTTTTGGTACAAGTCTGTAACATTGTTAGAGGGAACCTGTTGGCATGCGCGTATTGCCTGAACAACGGGCAACATGAAATAGCCGCAGATTTTATTGTCTCCGTATCGTGTGTATAACCCCAAATTGCTTTTGTGTTTGAGTAAAACGCCCTGTTAACCTGAGCTAGGGATGAGGAGATGTGCAGCTTCTCCCTTTCCATTCTCTGCTTAAAGGGAACCTGTCAAATTGAATATGGTATCTATTCTGCTGGTAGTCTCATATAGAGCAGATAAATATATTGTGCGGGGAAAGATCCAGTAAACTTGTATTCTATTCATTTAACTTTCTGCTTATTCTAGGTTAAAGGGGTTGTCTTGCCATGCTGTTTTACAGAGTCATGGCCAGCTTGGACTCTCACTTTCTGATTCGGCTGTGAGTGGTTCTACAGCAGCAATTGGCATATCATATCATCTCTGCTGTTCCTATCAAAGCCTGTTAGAGAGACATGACTTCTAGAGGTTTGTAAATGTATCGCACAAGGCTTCAGAGCTCTAAAGAGTTAGGCTATGTCTACACGGCATCGGACAAAAAACGGCCCAAAAGCGGATGTTTTTTTTTCGATGCAGGACCGTGTTTTTTGTCCCGCTCTGTACAAACACCGCGGTCGCTTCTCGTTTTTTTTGTCGTAGCCCATACAATTGTATTGTATGGGAAGATGGCAAGAAAACTAAAAGCGTCGGCGTATTATACGAGCAGAGAAATGACGAGCTGTGGAAACTGCAGCTCATCTTTTCTATTGCTGCCTATGGGGCTGCACGATCGACCGTATCTTCGGCGCTTTTGAAAAAACTAAAAGTGCCGAAGATACGATCGTAATAGTGTGCAGTGGAGACATAGCCTTAAAGCTTGTCAGTAAGTTATGTAAACAAACCCCTGCCTTTCAGATAAGGAAAAAAGCAGGAAGTGAGTCATAGACCAGTAATGTATTTGGTTATAGTTTTTATTGACCTTTGCCTACATGTTTATAGCTAATTAATGAAATGGAATACTCCTTTAGGGAGTCCAGTAGGCGGTGTTATTAGTGCTTGACAGCCTTTCTTCCATAAGTGTGTTTACAGAAATGGCTCTCACTGATAACACCGCCCTCTGGACTCTTTAACCCAGAACAAGCAGGGATTAAAATGGAGAAAATACTTTCCCCACAGAACTATATATCAATCTTCACACCCCCTCCTAATCCATAACAGCTAATAGCATATCATAAAGCATATTAAATTTCCTGCAACTGACAGATGTCTTCACATCACACAGAGAGGGGAGAGACCTGTCACTTAAAGGGGTTGTCTCGCTACAAAGATTAGCTTTCAACATGTTGGGATCACTAAATAAAGATGATTTCCAAATATATTGCGTTGTTCTTTTTTTGCCAAGGAGCTGCAAGTGATTTTATCACCTTCTGAGCTCTCCCTGATTCCCCAAGTGACTGACCTGTGTACTTCTCCCTCCCTCCTGTTTATTCTATCTGATAGCAGGGAGTGAAGTCATCACACAAGTGCGGGCAGCACAGAACTCCGGACAGTGAGAGCTTTTTTGTTATCTGATCTGTCAGACAATAGACAGTAATTAGGGTGCTTTCACACGGTGCGGTTTTGGTGCGTTTTTTTGGATGCGTTTTTTGTGCAGGAAGGCACAACAATTAGGCTATGTTCACACGGGTTAACTGCGGGACGTAATTACGTCCCGCAGTTACGCCGCGGGGCGGGGGAGGGAGCGGGGGGCCGGCACTTCGCCGGCCCATAGAGAATCATTACCAGCGGCGCGTATACGCCGCTGGTAATTCACATGTGAATTATCTCCCCCCTCGGCGTATTCGCCGAGCAGGGAGAGGAGACGTAATCCATAGTTCTCTATGAGAACTGTGGATTACCGTAGTTACTGGGACGGATTCAGCCCGTAATTGGCGCACTCCGGCGCGTAATTACGGACTGAATTACGTCCCGCAGTTAGCCGTGTGAACATGGCCTTAATGCTATACATTGTTGCACAAAAAACGCATCCAAAAAAACGCATCTAAAACGCACAAAAACCGCACCGTGTGAAAGCACCCTTACTGATGTTTACTTAAACTCAGAAGCTTCCCTGGTCCTGACAGCATGATATTTTTAGAATTAGCAGAGGTGTGAATACACTGAGCTCATATGCTAATTACAGACAGCTTGACCAGGAAGTGACAGAGCAAAGCAGCATTATGTCATTCATGCATCCTATGAAACTTTGAGATCAGACAACCCCTTTAAGGTGAGCCAGGCAAAGAGAAGCAACACATCAGACTCCTCCTAATTCCTGGATTTTACTCTAAAACGCCATATAATTTCAGGGTAAACCTCACGTTACTGAGACATGGATAGCTGTGGCTATTTCTCACTGCCCGTGATTCAGGCCCCATGAACGAGCTGTCGGGTTCCCTTCAATGACGTGATTGTAACAGCGTCGTGTTTTGTAGGATGTGAAGGACGCACATTCTTATTCAGTATATCACCCTTTTCTTACAGTGTGTTTTAGTTCCTCACATCCTGTCCTGCTGCGATTCTGTGATAGAGAAGATAGTTTATCTTTCTGTCCTGGTGCGCTGCCAAAATGATTGTTAGTTTCACTATGCTTTCAGAGTCGCTCAGACGGATGGCACTACATGCACTTAAAATAACAGCGATGTACTGACTCAGCCATTCAATGATACAAGCACTTTTTTGCTCAGTTTTTCATTATAACATTTTAAGGGTCACTTTTATCAGAATGGTTTTTAAACTGGAAAATACTATTTTATCATTTTTGGCTTTTTTTCCGTTTTGAAAGTATTATTCATTTACAAAATAATTTGAGACAAAGTATTATCAGGCTGTGGGCCTTCTAACAGGTGCAGGATTGGAGTGCTGGCTCTTTTATGCAGAATAAATATAAACGCAAGTACAAGAGGAAAAAGTTTAGAACGAAGCATATGGTACACTTTCTGTTGAGTAGGATAGTTTATTTTGCTATATCTTACCACATATAAAAGATTACTCAACATCCACAGTTCAGTCACTTTTTATGAGCATAATATCTGCCATGTACAACACAGACCACAGCTAGACGGGCTGGCAGTGACTCATTAAGATCCTAGTAGATCGTCACAGGTAGCTGGAGCCATGATGACTGGTGGGTGCTTGTGGGAGGTCCACAAACCACCACAGTGACTAATGAGGTCCCAACAATGCTCACTTGGGTTCAGATCTGGAGGATTAGGAGGCCAGGGTAGTACTTGGAAGTCTTGGTCTTACTCTTCCAACCAGTGTTGGACACTTCTAGCTGGGTGACATCTGATATTGTCTTGCTGGAAGATCCCATCCACCGCAGGGAAGACAATCCACATGTATGGGTGCATGTGATGTGCAAGGATGGATTTATACCTAAATTAGTTGAATGCCTTCCATGTGAATGAGTGGGCACAGAGAATGCTATGGAAACATTCCCCAGGCCATAAATCTGCCTCCCCCAGCTCCTGTTCTTCCAGCAATGGTTGCAGGATGTTTATTCTCTGATTTTTTTTTACCTGATATGCCAACACAAAAAACATGACTCATCAAAAAAAAAAAGGGCAATGCTTTCTCAATTAGCAGATGTACATTTCCGATACTACTGCGAAATTTGAAGCCTTTTCTACAGATTCAACTTTGGTAGCTGAGATGTAGAGATTATCTGTCTTGTTTGGGGCCCCATGCATATTAGAGTTCACTGAACTGTTGTATTAGACACATGTCTGGTAGCCCCCTGGTTTGTTTTGACAGTGAGCTGCTCCACTATATTGTGCTGATCTGCCCTCACATACCTTTGTAGACAACATTCACCCCGCTATCAGTGGCATGTGGTTACATAGTACGGTTGAAAAAAAGACATGTGTCCATCAAGTTCAAGGGTGGGGAAAATGTGGGTGAAGGGAGAGAGACAAGGACATTAAGCCCAGCCTCACCACTGGAGAATGTCCTGAAACCCACAAGTCAAGAACCAATCTGCTCCAGTGGAGACCCTATCTCTGACCCCAGAGCTGCCACCAGCCAGATCCAGAATTTTACATAGCTACATACGCATTAATATTCTTTAGTTTCAGGTAGTGATTCTCCCAGTTTTTCTCCCTTTAGGACATATGATGCCTGTAGATTATTTCTACCCAGATGCAGAACCTTACATTTATCCACATTGAACCTCATTTGCCAAGTGGATGCCCAAGCACTCAGTGTGTCCAGGTCTGTTGCAATTTATGAGCATCTTCCATAGATTGCACTACCCTGCATAGCTTGGTGTCATCTGCAAAAATAGAAACCGTGCTATTGATCCCTTCCACTATATCGTTAATAAATACATTAAATAAAATAGGACCCAATACTGAGCCCTGTGGCCACCACTCATAACTGGGGTCCACTCAGAGTAGGAGTCATTTACCACCACTCTCTGAGTACAATCCAATAGCCAGTTTTTAATCCAATTACACACTGTTATCTCTAAACCAATGGATTCTAATTTATCCAACAAACGCTTATGAGGGGCAGTGTCAGACGCCTTTGCAAAGTCTAAAAACACAATATCCACAGCTGCCCCGCTGTCCAGACTTCTACTCACCTCTTCATAAAAGTAGATCAGGTTGGTTTGACAGCCTCTGTCCTTAGTAAAAAACCATGCTGGCAATCACTTATAATATTGTATTTGTCCACATATTCCTGTATATAGTCCCTTACGAGCCCCTCAAACATTTTTCCCACAACAGATTTTAAGCTTACTGGTCTATATTTACCTGGGTAAGACTTGGATCCTTATTTGAAGATGGGAACTACATTTGCCTTGCACCAGTCTCCTGGCATTATACCAGTCACCAGAGAATCTCTAAATATCATAAACAGGGGCACAGAGATAACCGAGCTGAGCTCTTTAAGAACTCTTTGGTGTAAGCCATCAGAGCCTGGAACCTTGTTCACATTAAGCTTATTTAACTGTGGTTCTCCACTGTTTCCCTGTCGCTTATCCTCAAAGATGTAATTTGTCCACACATACACTTTCCCCACAACAGCACATGAACAGTTTACAAACTGCGCATTTTCAGAAATACAGCCACCCATTGCCAGAAAACCAATAATCATCCCTTTCTGTAAATCTAATAAGTAGCCCTGTTTATCAATAAAAGCAACGACAGTATTGTGTGCAGGACAGTTTATTATGCACCTTATGTACCTACCAAGCCAACTCAGGATACATGACTTCCTTGATGAGCTACGCAACGCCAACATAGAAAATGGTTATAATAATGTGATTAACTTTGTATATGCGCCACCAAAGGGAAAAAGGACACTTTTGGCCCTCATGGGATAAATGGAGCTCTGGTCACTGGTATATGTTTTGTTGGACTGTAAACCAGTTTTCCCAGTTGCAGCATATCATCACTGAGCTGTAACCTGACTTGTCAAACCACAGCAGCAGTCTGACTGTATTATCATTGAACTGTAACCCAGCTTTCCTAGTTTCACAAGTGTATCATCACTGAGCTGTAACACAGCTTTACTACTGCACAGGTCAGTACTGGAGTGAAACTGGGGTACAGAAAACTAGTGAAGTGTGTCAAAATATTATATCTATTCATGGGACAACACTGAAGATAGGACTCTTTGATACATTATAAAGTAGTCAGTGTACAGCTTGGTAAATTCATTGTGCCCTCAAAATAACTCAACACACAGCCATCAATGTCTAAACTACTAGCAACAAAATTGAGCACACCCTAAGTTAAAATGGACCACTTGTGCACAATTTGCCATTTCCCTTCATGGCGTCATGTGACTTAGTTAGTGTTACAAGGTTTTAAGTGTGAATGGGGAGCACATGTGTTAACTTGGTGTTATCACTCGCACACTCTCTCATACTGATCACTGGAAGTTCAATGTGGCACCTCATGGCAAAGAACTGTCTGAGGAGCAGGAAAAAAAGAACTGCCTCTCTACAAAAAGATGGCCTAGGCTATAAAAAGGTTGCCACCACCCTAAAACAGAGCTGCGGCACAACTGCCAAGACCATACAATGATTTTACAAGGTTCTACTCAGAACAGGCCTCACCATGGTCGACCAAAGAAGTTGAGTGCATGTGCTCAGTGTCATATCCAGAGATTGTCTTTTCAAAATAGATGTATGAGTGCTGCCAACATTGCTACAGAGGTTAAAGGGGTGGGAGATGAGCCTCTCAGTACTACGACCAAACGCCACACACTGCATCAAATGGGTCTGCATGGCTGTTGTCCCAGAAAGAAGCCTCTTCTAAAGATGATGCACAAGAAAGCCCACAGTTTGCTGAAGACAAGCAGACTAAGACACTGGCTTACTGAAGCCGTGTCTTGTGGTCTGATGAGATCAAGATAAGCTTATTTGGTTTAGATGGTGTCGAGCGTGTTTGCTGGCAACAATGTGAGGAGTACAAAGACAGGTGTGTCTTGTCTACAGTCAAGCATGGTGGAGGGAGTGTCATGGTTTGGGGCTTCATGAGTGCTGCCAGCTGAGGGAATCATGAATGCCAATATCTACTGTGACACCCTGAAGCAGAGCATAATCCCCTACTGGAGAACAGGGCAGTATTCCAACGTGATAACGCCTAAGAGACCTCCAAGACAACCACTCGTTTGCTAAGGAAAATGAAGGTAAAGGTTCTGGACTGACCAAGCATGTCTCCAGACCTAAACCCTATTAAGCATCTTTGGGGCATCCTCATACAGAATGTGGAGGAGCAAAAGGTCTCTAACATCCAACGGCTCCATGATGTCGTCATGGAGGAGTGGAAGAGGATTCCAGTGGTAGCAACCTGTGAAACTCTAGTGAATTCCATGCCCAAGAGAGTTAAGGCAGTGCTGGAAAATAATGGTGGCCACTCAAAATATTGACCCTATGGGCACAATTTGTCCATTTACACTTAGGGGTGTATTCACTTTTATTGCCAGTGGTTTATACATTGATGGCTGTGTGTTGAGTTATTTTAAGGGAACACCAAATTTACATTGTAATACAAGCTGTACACTGACTACTGTATCAAAGTGTCTTATCTTCAGTGTTGTCCCATGAAAAGATATAATACAATATTTACAAAAATGTGAAGGGTGTACTTACTTTTGTGAGATACTGTAAATCTTGATACATAAAGTCTAGAACAGGAGTGCGCAACATTTTCTGGTCCAAGGGTCACAGTAAATCTTAGAGAGGTATTCCCAATCTGAGATCTTTATGGAACCTCAATGGTCAATACCGAAAATGGCTGAGAGGTTCCACTGTAGGGACTGCCAGAGATTAGAATGGGGGTCCTCTGCTCGGTATTTCTGAAAGAAGACATGAGGCTCCTATTTTCATTGTAGGTTTTGGGGGTTACAGAAGTGGCTGTTTCACAACTAGGGAGAACAACGAACATATATAGCCTCCTCTCTAACTCATATTCTTCTCATTGGAGTCTTGAACTTATCAGACATATTTATGGTAGATCTTGTTGACATGCTATGATTGTGTCAAAAATACAAAAATACTCCTGAGAAGAAGTCCTCTCAGGACAATATTTAAACAGGTTTTACTGGATTGTTCATTTCGGTTTCTTAAATTATCATATGCAGCTCTATAGTGCTAGCCATACAGTGCCCACCAGCATACAGTGCCAGTAGTTGAATGCAGTAGTCAAAAGATGAGTATTATTTTCCGAAGTATGAAGATAGAGACAAACCATGTTTGTGTCCTGATGACTGGTGGACGCATGTTGTGTACCCCTGGTCTAGAATATGGGATTTGGGTAACAAAATTAGCATGTATACAGAATGCAAATAGGTGCCAATTCACACTTGTACAAAGAATAATAGACAAGATATATATGTTGCTACTGAAATATAACAAACGAATCTCAAAGAGAACCAAAATATGTTAGAGAGAAAAATAGTCTACAAGGTAAATAACACCAATAGATTAAACAAATAATAAATCATAGTACATAGTCCATGATATATACAAATAGATGAGGGATGAAATGCTGGGAGGGCCAAAAAAAATCACACGTATCGTTCTCTTTACATCAACACAATTTTATACATTTTCAAGGTTGTGCATGTGTTTATATAGCATTTATTTGGTTTTGTATTTGTGAATTTCCTCCATCTTGCTCCCCAGTCTTTTATCCTTTCTGGACAGCAGCTGCAGGGCTCATTGATGTCACCTGGTCTCCTCCATAGTTATACACTGCACATCGGAAACCAGTACATGTGGAGTGGAAGAGGCTCAGTGATGGATCTAGTCACATGACGGTCTGGAAAGTGGAAAATGTGTGTATATGTTAGGCTTTATTCACACAGTGTTTTAAAAGCCCATTCATGGTATCCATCGGGATACGGTAAAAATTTAGCCTGGTGTATACTGCAGTGTGGCTGCCACAGCTTCATTGACTCCTATAGGGCGAAAGAAGAATGGGAACTAAAATATAACTTTTAATAATATTTAAAAAAAAGTGAAAAAAACAATATTCCACAAAACCATATACAGGCAGTCCCTGGGTTACAAACACCGGATAGGGACTGTAGGTTTGTTCTTAAGTTGAATTTGTATGTAAGTCGGAACAGGTAGATTTATTAAATGTCATTCCAGCAAGACATTTTTGGATAGTACAGGGAACAGTTTTTACATTTGTTTGCTCTGTGCCCTTTTTAGAAAATTTCACCTAACGTCCTGTATCTCATGTGCAGCTGTGGCATGCTGGCACTTGGTTATCATGGTGCGTGACTCAGTGTTGAATATCAGCCACGCCCCATAAGTCTCCGTTTTTAACTAGGGGATGTATGTAAGTCGGAACGATATAAGTAGGGGACTGCCTGTATAACAATTTCCATAAATATATAAACTCTATCATACACAGGTACACTAATCAACAAGTGCTAAACTCACAAGTACCAATTTGTTTTGTGTCATTTCCACCTCCATTCAAGAAAAACATATAATAATTCGGCCCTACCCTTAATTACTTTGGTGCCCATTGCCAAAAATCATTCCACAGTTTATATAACAAATGGCCCACACAGATTTTCTTGACGCAATTAAAAAAACTTTATTCTTCCATTAGGCTATGTTCACACGGCAATAATTGTGGGACGTATTTCTCCTGCAATCACTCCGTGTGCTCGGGAGGGGGGGGGGGGGGGGTGGCCGCCCCACGGCCCCATAGACATGCATTATTCAGACACGTATACGCCATGAATAATTGACATGTCACTTCTCTCCCCGCTCGCCGTATTGTTTGAGCAGGGAGAGGAGCAGTAATCCATAGTTCTCTATGAGAACTGTGGATTACCGTAATGACTGGGATGTATCTCACCTCGTATTTAGCGCAGTACGGCATGAAATACTGGGCGAGATACGTCCCATTTTAAACCGTGTGAACATAGCTTATGTCAATCACAGTATGCAAAATCAGAACAAAATCCAAGACTGGGTGTTTCATTGAATGTGGCTATAGAAGACCCTAGACAAAGGTCTTTGACCGAAAACGTTTGGGACATGCTCTATGAATAATATGTCATATTTTTACTAACATCACCCGGATTTTGTTCTGATTTTGCATACTGTGATTGACATTATTGGAAGAATAAAGTTTTTTTAATTGCATCGAGAAAATCGGTGTGTGCGGTTGGTTATATAGACTGTGGATTTCCATCTCCATGGCAACAATAAATTCCTGAGGTCTGGTGTAGGCAGGAGGGTATAGGGGAGGGAGTTTATATATTTACACTTGGCATTCAAAAATTCTTTTCATACCAGATATCTTCATGTATATATGTGGAGTGGAAATTGTTTTATATGGTTTTGTTGAATGTTTTTTAAATATTTATTATTAAAAGTTATATTTTAGCTCACATTCTTCCAGTGATATAGTCAGTTAAAGGAAGCCACCCCTTGACCTTAAAATTCAGTTATTTTCTATAGGGAAAAAGCACCACATGCCACTGATGCAAGAGGTGAACGGTGACTACGAAGATGCGCAAGGGTGGACCAACACTATACAGTGGAGCAGCTGTCAAAACAATGTCTAAAACTGTCAAAAACAACATCTCTACTATGCATGGGGCTCCAAATGAGACTGAGGGTCGCTGCTCCTCAATTACCAAAGCTGTATCAGTGGAAAAGGCTTCAAATTTCACAGCAGCATCAGAGCTGTACATAAGGGTTGCCTTTCTGGTGAGTCATGTTTTTTGCTTCATCGAACGGAAGGATGTTGGCATGTCAGGTGAGAAAAATCAAATAAACACCCTGCAACCATTGCTGGAAGAACAGAAGCTGAGGGTGGCAGCGTTATGCTTTATTTAGTAAACATATACCATTTCTACATCGAACATGACAAAAGTGTGGTTTGCCATGCAGTTGTCAAGTTTATATCATGATACATGGTTCTGTTAGTATAGAGCTGTCACGTGGCTGTCTGAAAGCAGAAAGGGATACATAATTACAGTTTATCCTGTGCATTAAAGGGGTTGTCTCACTATAGGTTTTCAGCCTACCTTAGTGTGTCTGGCAGCATAGGATTTTTTAATTCAGGGGCGTGCTTCTTGTCTGCCTCTTCTCCTCCCCCTTCCCCCTCCCCTCAGCACACAGACAGCTCTCCTGCAGTAACTTCCATACAGAGGGGGAGGGAGGTTGGGGGGGGGCGAGGGGGTTTTCTTGCCAGAGTTAACCCTGTGTGTGCCTGCCTAGGTCTGCTGCTTACTGCTGGATCAGCTGCACTGTGCTGTGGCTGAGCTCTTGCTGCTCCTCTCCACAGAGTCAGGAGAAAGGAGAGGGCTGATCTATGAGTGTGGAGAGGTCTGTGATGCTGTGTATGCTAATAGCAGAGCAGGGGGGGATGCAAGTGTTCCTATACTCCCTGCTTAGCATACAAATCTCCACGGACATCTCAAGCAACAACAAACACAAACACTGTCCTCCCATCAGAACAGACACAGGGCAGCTGTGAAGAGTGTTACTATAATCACAATGTGTCACTAATACAGCAGAGCAGGGAGGGATATGCATCGTTCACATGCCCCCCTGATCTGTTCTATTAGTAAAGTCAAAGCTCTACAGACACCTCATGATTATAGTAACACACTTCACTGCTGTCACATAGTACTGACCACAGATCAGCCTCACCTCTGCTCTCCTCACTCTATGTAGAGAGCAGGAGGGAGCAGGCACACACAGGGTTAATCCAGGCAGCACAGCTACACAAGGGGAGTAGAGCCCTCCCCTACAGAAGCATCACATACTGTGCGGGAGGGGCTCTGTGCTCTGACCTGTATTGAGAAGCTGATGAGTCACCAGCACTGGCAGCCAGTGAGATAAAAATCAACATGTCGGCTGCTATAGTGATTTGAGGAGCTGATGCACTCCTACTACCAGGGATAACTCAAAATCAGTAGGACATTTGTAATGGACATATATTGCAAAGCTGCTTGTTTTTTAAAGATCTTTTAATTAAAACCCAATTATTGTAGTGAGACAACCCTTTTAACATATATACTGCACTTCTGAAGAACGGCGAAAACAAAGTAAAAGTGCTCTAAAAGCTGAAAGAAAAACTAACCAATTAAGAAATCTGGGTCCAAGCGGCTTTTATTCCGCTTCCAAGCTTTCATACTTACAGGCGTTACTGAAATGCTCATTATCACAGTCTAGTTTTATTTTAAGAATTCTTTTGAACTGCAGCTGAGATTCACTTTTCTATCATTTGAAGTATGTCTCATAACTGAGGAAGGGAGTTTTCCCGAATCACAAGTGAGATGAATAGAATTTTCTAACGACATCCATTTATGTGTTTTCCATTACTGAAGATTTACTGGCAAGAATGGCTGAGCGTGGCACCACTGGACACTCTCTGGTAGTCTCTTCATTGTCTTCCTTGAGGCCTTCATGCACACGATCAGTTAGCGAATATAGGTTTATACTGCATGATGTGAAGCAGGATTTCTGAGTAAAAAGCAGAGCAGAGTAAGTAAATCTTGACAGGACTCCTTAGAGGGGTTGTCTCACCATGCTGTTTCACAGAGCAACAGACAGCTTCACACTTCCTGATTAGGTTGTAGATGGTTCTATAGCAATGATTAGCATATCAGTATTCCCAGTTCTTTCAATTGCCCTGACATGAGAGCAGAAGATGTAATCTATAGTGCAGAGGACTACAGAGCTCAAAGTAAGCAACCAAAAGTAATCTCCTTTGTTTGTTAAGATAACACACTCTGTTCTCAAGCTGCTGTCCATCCTGTGGTGACGTCACTCCCTGCTCTCTGTATAATAAGGAAGGGAGAGCAGGACAGTAACCAGATAAAACTGTGTGCACTGAGAGCAGATAAAATCTCTCTTATCTCATGACCAAGATAGCATCAAAAGGGAAATTTATTTGGAAAAAGTCTTGATTTAATGTTTCCTATGTGTTAAAAGCTAATCTTTGTAGAGAGACAACCCCTTTAAGACAGTGGAAATCCTGCTTACTTTGCCCAGATACTGTGATTCACAGCTTTACCTGTATCAGCATGTGTACAGTAAAAACTCTCAATTACTGTATGTGGGCTGGATAAGCAGGACTCTCACTTTCCCATTAAGGAACCCTGTCAGTTTTACTCTGCTTTTTACTTCCTGCTCCAAACTATATTAACTTATATATCACAGTGCTCAGCTTCTCTAATTCTATCATCCTGCTCTCACATAAGGTAGCATAAGCTTTAAAGGTGTATCCCAGCCCTATAAAATTGATATTGACTGGACTTCAATATTAGTTTGGAGGTTCTACTCCCGCTTTCCCGCAACCATTGATCAACTGACTGAAGGGTCAGTGGCCCCCTAGCAAGCACTGCAGACGCTTTACTATTTACATGTGCTTGTAATTGTGGCACTGCTATTAAAAGTATGGGGATTGCAAGGTACTGCAACTCTGATCTGTTTACTTAAATGGGGCAGGGCTGCAGTATCTTGCAGTTCTTGCAACACACTTGACTACTGAAGGCCACAATAGCAGTTTTATTGAGTACCATGTACCCTGTTTCCCCGAAAATAAGACATAGTGCACTTTTTTATGCAATTCAGAGTTTGGCTGCTTATGCTGATGTTTGTGATGAAATCACTACAGTATATTAATATATGTTAATGTTTTGTTCAACAATAAATGTGTTTATTGTTCATAGAAAAAAAAAAACATCCCCTAAAAAAAAGTCTTAGCTCGTATTTAGGAGCAAAAATTAATATAAGACACTGTCTTATTTTCGGGGAAACTGTATAAAGCAACTGAAAAAGCACGTAAGCCCGGTTCACACGGCTTATTCAAGCCGTAATTGCGGGACGGATTCCGCCCGCAATACAGCTTGAATAAGGGGCGGGGGCGCTGCTTGCCGGCCCCATAGACTTGCATTATCCACGGCGCGCATTCCGCCGGGATAATGAACATGTCACTTTCTCCCCGCCCGGCGGATTCACCAAGCGGGAAGGAGAGATGGAATCCACAATTCTCTATGAGAACTGTGGATTACTGTAATGGCTGGGACGGATTGAAGCCGTATTGCAGCGCAGTACAGCGCGCAATAGAGCTGCAATCCGTGCCCGAAATAGGCCGTGTGAACGGCCCTTAAAGCACTGCTTCTGTATACTGACCAATGTTCTGAGACACCATAAAATTACTGCTTGGAATTAAAGGGATCCAAAAGGGCACTAAAGAGTACTGCAACCCAACAACTGTAGTGACCTCACTGATAGCATGCAGAAATGAACACGTTTCTGTTTAAGTTTATTAAAAGAAGAAAAAAAACTAAAGTGTAACTGTATGTAACCCTTGCCTGTTTTTTTGAGAAAAAGAGTAAATCCTCACAGGATTCCTAGAAAAGACATTTAGGGGTGTTAACACGGTGTCTATTGGGCTGTATTTTCGCACGTATTTCGGGCGTAATTTAGCTAACATACATACCGAAACACAGCCCAATACAATGCAATGCCCATAGAGATCAATGTAAAACTTGTGCCGTCAATCACATTCCGCTTATTTTACAATCATAATTTTTCCCGCGTCTGCAAAGTGTCACTTCATTGTAGGCGTATATGCGAAGGCAACTAGTTAAAGTGGTTGTCTCACTACAAGAATTGCTTTTTATGTTAAAGATCTTGCAAAAACAAGTCCCTTTGCAATATATGTCCATTAACAGTGTCCTGCCTATTCTGAGATATTCCCTCTTGTATGGGCTGCATCAGCTCCTCAGGTCGCCTATAGCTACAGACCTGTTTGAGCTATCCTGATAGGCTGAAGGCACTGGTTGCTATAGCTACAGACCTGGCTTCTACTGCAGCCTAGTGGAAGCCAGTAAACACGACACTGAATACAAAGAGAAAACAAGAAAACAGGACTGAGGTAAAATGAATCAGTGTAGTGAGACAACCCCTTCAAGTATTACAGGCATAAATTTGCCTCCGACTATTGCAGAACGTTTACGATGTCGAAATTACGCACTTGTAAGCAACGCGTTTGCGGACCGCAACTTTAAAGGGCCACAATACACCATGTGAACCCGCTTTAGGAACCAGCATGCCCCACCCACACAAGCTGATTGACAGCCTTCTGTGTACACACATTGATACTGGGAAAGATGTCAATCACAGGTTGTGGGTGGGGTAAGCGAGACTCATACTGCCTCTCCTAGGAGTCCTGTGAGGATTACTCTACTTTTTCTCAAAATTAGTTTTTCCACTCATATGAACCTATATATCACAGAAGCCAGCCTATCTTTTTTTTCATATGTTTTTCTTAGAGGCTGGTGGTGTATATAAACCTCACTGTTGACTTAAATGCCTGAGATCAACATTACTAGGTGAATATAGGGGTTACACACCTCATAAGTAGGAGTATAGGTGCTCTGTGGATATGGACCCCTTCACAGGAGTCCCATCAATTGTATAGTACAAGATCCATGGCACATACAATTGAAAGGTTGAAGTAAAAAAAGGATCTTTATTAATTACGTAGGCTCAATGTACAAACAACATAGGTGACGGATGAAGGAAGGAGAAAAAAAATTAAGGTTCATATTATGGGAGATTCCACATAGAATGGGGCCGTCTGGTATTCTGCCTTATCTTGTAGAGGTATTGACCGCTGTACTGTATGCTTTGACCAGATAGGGTCTGGTTTCTTCTGAGTATGTGATTCACGTTGTGGAAAAGAGATGCAGAATTCCAATAAAGGTTCTGGTAGAAGTGTAGAATAAGCAGTAGACCTTTGGTTGTAAGGTCAGAATTCACAATGCGACAGTGTTTTTGATCAGAGGAATCTCTTATAGCCATACATATCGTTTCGGTTCGCATGAACCTTTGTCAGGAGTAGATCACATCGTGGATATAATAGAAGGTATAGAGATGTAGTCCATGTATAAGGAAAAGTGTTAAAAGCTATGCAAGAGACAGTGGTATAGTAAAGGGCGAGCTAGAAATAGAGAGATAAAAGGAGAAGAATAAGTGTTATCTTTCCATCTCTCCATTACAGATTATACTCAGGGGAGCCATTAGGGCAATATTACCCATACTGCTGTACAGCTCCTGGCCACATTGTGAAACAAGGAGGGCCCGCTGTCTCCAAAAGCTACCACCAACTAGTTCCACATGCTTGGTAAAAAGAACAGGCGTATAGACTGTTATTTCTACCATGCTAATTATCTCATTTGTATGCTCGTTATCTGTGGACATGCCAGACTAGCGAGGAGAGGTATTATTTTTTTTTTTAATTTACAATGGGGTGCTAATATACCTAGCTACCTACTAAAGGGACCCTATGTACACTGCTACCTACAAGGAGGCCCTATGTACCTCGCTACCTACTGAAGAGCCCTATATATCTATCTACCTACTGGGGGTACGATATACCTAGCTATCTACTGGGGGTTCCTATATACTTAGCTACCTGCTGGGGGGGCCTAAATACCTAGCTAGCTACCAACTGAAGGGTCCCTATATACCTAGCTACCTACTGAGGGGGCCCTAAATACCTAGCTATCTACTGGGGGTCTATATAGCTACCTACTAAAGGGGAACTATATAACTATCTTCCTATTGGAGGGCCCTATATACCTAGCTACCTGCTTGGAGGTTGGGGTCTCTGAATACCTAGCTACCAACTGAAGGGGCTCTATATAACTAGCTACCTACTGAAAGAGCCCTATATATCTAGCTACCTACTGGAAGGCTCTATATACTGAGCTAACTACTGGGGTGGGGGGGCTGTACACTTAGCTACCTAACGAAGGGATACCTATATAACTAGCTACCTACTGAGGAACCCTATATTCCTACCTACCTTCTGAAAGGGTCCTATATACTTAGCTGCCTACTGGGGGCCCTATATACTGAAATACCTTGGTGGGAGATACCTAGTTAACTACTGAAGGGACAATACATACCTAGCTAGCTATTTGGTAGGGCTCTATATACCCACCTACTGGGGGAGCTTAATAAACCTACCTACCGAAGAAGGCTATATACCTACCATATATACCTAGCTGCCTACCTGCCTGCCTAATTTGGGGGGCTACCAAATATATGTGGTGTGTACCTACCTACTATATTGGGGGTCTACCTACTTACCTACTGGTGGTATATTTCTATTCCACTGGGGAGGGCACAGACACGGGCACCGTGTATCAGGTCAGGGCCAGGTTTTGAATTTTCCAGTGGGAGGAGGGCGCCATTTGCCCTTTTTGCCTATGGCACCAAAATGCCTTGTCCGGACCCTAAGTAACTCTCTTTTATTTTGATGCAGTGCAGGTTGCAAGCAGGGCCAGAAACCCTATTAACCATACAGGATTAGGATTTTTTCATTTACTCTACACAATCAGATTTTACAAAGTAATCTCAGTGACTCCAGAAGATGCTGTGTCATTGACTATACTCTGTAAAGTTAGTCCCATGATTTTTCCTTACCATGTCAGCTGGTAATGACTGTTGCGGCAATGGCAGCTTGACATCAGTGCTATGCATATAATTTGTAGGCTAGGACAGAGGCACCAGACTTCCTAGGGCTAACATTCACCTGTGGAATATGAGGAAGAGAAACTTAGGTGACGCAAGTAGGTAGATTGCTGGAGGGAGATTCATTGTGTGAAACTAAGTAACTAAGAAGCATTTACAGTAGTGGTTTCTTATATCAATGATGCTGATTCACATGATATACGTTAACTAATATACATTTAATCCACAATTTTAAGACATTGCTGTCAGTGAATAGAAAGAAATTGTGTCTTTGATCACTGATTGAAAACCTGCCGTGATCATGTCCTATTTACGTGTAGTAGAAAAGTGAGGAAATCAGGCAATACCTTTTGAGGCTAACTAAGTATATTTGATGGTAAGCTTTTTTCGAGTACTAGCTCTCTTCTTCAGACATGGTGTTATACAAGAAACTGAAAATGTACAGACTTTTTATACACATTGGATGAGGTCTTCACAGGATCTGCAATATAAGCCGAGAAGTTATTTACAACAGGTCAGAAATAAACAATCTGCAAATGTGTGACAGAGGCGTGACAAAGGGATCAATCATTTTTATTTTATCTGTTTGCTAACAAATATTGATTTGTGACCTCCACAGTTCACACATAGTGTGACATGAAACTGTCATGGATATTAAGACCATATTGCAAAGTTTGAAATTTTTCCATTAGCTTATATGACCATTCCTGCCTCTCCCTCTGCGTCTTAAATTGTCCCATTTCGGGTCTCTTTGTATGTGAGCAGACTGTACCTGTTGGCTGTCCATCACTTTAGGTTTGTAGCCCAGTTGGAGGATTTTAGTCCTAAGATCCAGGAGGTGCTTGTCCAGGTCTGCTTTGTCAGAGCAAATCCGATTGTTTCATATAGCCTGGCTGTATAAAATAGATTGTTTTGTGTGTTCGGGGTGAAAGCCGTCGTTTCTCTGGTAGGCAGTTCCGTTTGTTAGTTTGTGGTATATTAAGGTGAGAAGGCGTTAGTCTTTAATGTATACTGTATCCAGAAAGTGGATTTCACTATTTGAATAGTTAAATTTAAAGTTGATGGTAGGGTGAAAGTCAGTAAAGTCGCTATGGATATTAGTAGGGCGTCCTCTTCTACAGTCCAGATGATCAGAATACCATAAATATAACGAAAGTAAATCATAGGTTTGGTGGCACATGTTGATAGATATGCTCCTTCCAGTTCTGCCATAAAGAGAACTGCGTGCATATCTTGAACCCATTGATGTTCCCATTTGCTGAAGAAATAGGTCCTCTCCAAAAGCAAAATGATTGTAAAAATGAATCGTATTAGTTCTGTGACTGGTTTTGTTGGGAGGTTTTGTTTCTCCAGGTGCACCTGACATGCTGCAACTCCATCCTTGTGGGGAATGTTGGTATACAAGGATTCCACATCCATGGTGGCCAAAGTTGTACCATAGGGCAGTAGGCCCAGGGCATTGAACTGGTTTAGAAAGTCAGGGTGTCCTGGATAAAACTAGGAGTATCTCTGACCAGGTGTTTTAGGAGTTTTTCCACCTAACCTGAGAAGTTTTCTGTCAATGTCCCAATGCCCAAAATGATAGGCCTCCCAGGGTTGCCATCCTTGTGATCTTGGGGAGCATATGGAAGCAGCCCAGTCTGGGATCCTATGGGATGAATAGTTTTACTTATTTCTGGATCTGAAACTTATTTATTATGTCATAAGTTGGTTTATATAGGCCTCTGTGGGATCACTTTCAAGTTTGGAGTAATGGATGGGGTTGGACAGCTGTCTGTTCACTTCCTGGATATAGTCAGAGGTGTTCATCATGACTATTGCGCCCCCTTTGTCAGCAGGTATTATTATTATGTCCTGATTTCCTGTCAATGAAGCAACAGCCCTCTGTTACCGCAGGGCTAGGATATGCACCTGTTTCTTTTGTTTCTCCAGGATTTCGGATTTTTCTTTGTGTCTGATATTTACATGTACACATTTCTTGCCCATTAGGTTAAATAAATCCCAAAAATATGAGAAAATATCAAGCTCCCAAATGTTTTGTTTGACATTTGCAACATGTAAATTCTACAGTAAGAATCGCCATTAGCATATGCACAATATACATAAATTAGGGTTTACATTTGTGCCAGATTTTACTCCAAAGCGAAAAATCCAGGGCAAATCTGCAATACACAAGTTCTAAGTGTAAATACGAATTCGTCCATTCACTGACAGCAGGCAGAGATCTTGAAAATGGTGAACAATGTATTATTATTGTTGTTGCATATACTAGAAAGATGAAAATCGATTAAGTAAAGAACAAACTTTAATTTAATGAAACTGGAAATCCTGTTAAAACCAAGTGATGCATCCATAAAGCAGCTGGGGGCTGATCTGGATGGACGTCTGTCTTTTTTTCACATTGCAAACTATGTAACTATTTATCGAACTATGCAACTGCAGTGCTATTGTGGTGTGTGAACCTGATTTACAAAGAGGTTTTGTGTTCTGAAATTGTATGTCATTCAAGAATTTAAAATTACAAGATGACATGTTTTGCATTTTTTATTGGTACTTTTTTGAGATAAAGACGACTTTTTGGTCTCTTTGTATTCCAATTTTATGGGGATGTGAAATGCACAAAAAAAAACCACAATTTTGGTGTTTGGAGTTTTTTTCTTCTACTGTGTTCAGTGTACAGTATAAATTATGTTATATTAATAGATCGGACTTCACGGATACGGCATTATCAATTTTGTGTAACTTTTGAATTTTTTTTGTTTGTAAAATGGCAAGAGGGTATTGATTTGAACTTTTAATGTTTTTATTTTTTTTATACTAGGGGTGCGATCTTCAGTACACCGTTCAGCATTATATAAGGCAGGAAGTAATACAAGGGATTACTTTTGGGGGTATGGGCCCTCATTAAGCTTCAAGCTGCCATGGTAACCGATCAGCGGTGGGATCAGAGTGAGGAACAGCCTTTATTTATCACCATGGCGTTAAAGGGGTTAAAAGCAGGGTTGGGAGCAAGGGGGCTTGCTAGGGCCCAAAAATCCGGGGCTGGGGCCCTTTAATTTTTCCTAGTGGGCTGGGTCCACGCTTTTTTTAAAGCCCATTGTGAACGCGGTGTTTTTTTACGAGAAAAAATTCTGTTCCTGTCACAAATTTTTCTGCATATTCCCATGCCTTCCTCACATTCACTGCAAAATGAAAATCACCCCTGCAAATTGTTTTAAAAACCTCTCCCTACAAATGACAGTGTAATCCCTTTTGAAAACCAACTAGGAATTGTGAAACCCCCTAGACGTATGTAGGTATACCCCCAAATGGTTTCATCCTCATTTAGGTAGGTAAAGCAACAAAAAAACCCTATAAATGGAGAAATATAAAAACAATCTTTGTTACAAAAAAAAAAAAACTAAAAAACCGACCCAAAACGGATTATACTTAAAGGACAAAAAATCCTGCCAGCCCTGACCGAATGGAAAAATGTGACTACCCGCTGAAAGGGTTTGATTAAATACCACCACTCGGGACCTTTTTAGGGGGAGATTTTTGCATGTAGACTCTGCAGAAATATAAGAGATTAAAAATGGTTACATTTGGTGACTTACAGGAGACGCCTTGAAGAGTTGTTCTCTTTTCTTTTTCTTTCCTCTGTTCAGAGCCATGATGCTTCTCCCGGCCACGAATTTTACTGAAAAATTTACAAAAAACAAACATTTGACTTTAAAATTATCGATCCTTACCAATTCCTTTCTTACAAAACTCCCTCTATAGTCCCCCCAAATGGTAAAATTTCCCTTTATCCCCCAAACGGCTATGCGGCTCCCATTTGTGCACCAAAGTTTTTGTTTGTTTTGTAAAAAATTTTGGAAGTGTAAATTTCCCCTGAGACGTATGTAGGAAACCCCCAAAAAGGAGGGAAATCCTCAGTTAGGTAGGTAAAGTTAGGTCCCCCAATAGTAGGTTTTTTCGGTCCCCCATTAAGTAGAAAGGGTTTATGGCCTCAAATGAAATATAAGTAGAAATATAGTCCCTATTTGCGTTTTAAGGCCCCTGTAGGTAGTTATAGGCCCCCGTGGTAAATATTTACCACGTGCCAGATTGCTGTCCCTCTAGCCAGGTTATTTTTCACCCCGTTTGCCGTAATATGCCCCTTGTAACCAGGGTTTTTGCCCCCTTTAGCCCGTAAAATGCCCCTTTAGCCCGGGTTCTGCCCCCTTAGTCAGGAATATGCCCCCTTAGGGAAATTGTAAACATAAATGCCCCCCCTTAGCCAGGTTATGCCCCCCTGCCCGGTAATTGCCCCCTTGCCAGTTTTATGCCCCCCTTTGCCGGGATTGCCCTTGCCAGTTATATGCCCCCTTAGCCAGAATAGCCCCCTTAGCCGTTATATGCCCCCTTAGCCTGTAATTGCCCCCTTACCTGTAATATGCCCCTAGCCAGGTAATATGCCCCCAAACCAGGGATATGCCCCCTTTTTGCCCCCTAATAAAATGCCCCCTTTTTGGGAGGTAATTTGCCCCCCCCAGCCAGTATTTTCCCCCCTTTTTGTCAGTAATTGCCCCCCCCTTTACTGATAAAAAAAAAATAAAAAAAGTTACTCCCCTACCAGGGGCCCCGCCCCTTTCCCGGTCCTTATCTTGAGAGCGGTGTAAGCAGGTAGTCTCACGCCGCTTAGCCGTCTGCAGGGTCCCCGGGCCCCCTCGGCCCGAGGGGCGCCGGTTAGGGGATCCCGGCGTCGCAGGGGCCTGAGGAAAGGTGTGTCAAAAAAACCCCGCAACCTGAGGTGATGCGGCGCTTCCAAAAAGCCGTAATACGGGGAGAAGGGCGGAGGGAACGTCCCTTTCCGCCTCCCCCTAACTCTGACTGGTGGCTTTGTGAAACCGGGCCGCGAGTCAGAGAGATCGGCGGGCGCCGCCCCCCAACCAAGGAGGCTCCAGGCCCCCCGGGCTTGGGCTTTTGGGGGCCGGGAACAAAAATCAGCCGAGCAACGCTCCTGGGAGCCAGCACCGTTCACTTAGGAGCAGCAAGTGTCAGCTGGCATCTGCCAAGTATGGAGTGGACTCACTGTATGGGTCCGCTCCATACAACCTGAGTATATCAAATGTCGGTAAAGGATAAGTAATATATTACTGTATATAAATATGGTTTCAATATTAGAATTATTTTATCTTTAGTCCCAGAAGGACTAAAAGACTTACTTATACTATTCTCAGTGGCACATGTGACTTTATCACATGTGCAACTGAGAATAGCAAAGTATTGCCAGGTTTTGTGACAGAAAACTCATATATCTAACCAATGATGAAATGAGGACAGGCAACTGTCATGCACTGCAAGGCTTTAGTTGTGATCAGAAGTTACAGGCTCAAAGCTTTTCACCAGAAAATTTGGTCTTATAACCAAATGTATTGTGTAGCTCAGTTATATTTTCACAAAGGACCCGTTTACACGGCAATGGACAAATACCGATTATTTTATCTGACCGATATTTGTCCTGTTTCGCGGCCATCCCCATGGCCTCAGGGGGGGGCGGCTTTTCTCAGCGATGAGCAGAGAAAAGCCCTCCCCCTTCCCATTCACATGCTCATATTCCGTCCGAAAACTGGACGGAAGAATGTGCAAGCACAATGTTCTTCGGGCGCCCAGCAGTATAAAAAACCCGCGCGGGCGGGAAAAACACTGCAGTTGGGGACTTCTCTTCTGCAATCGAGTATTTCCATAGAAGCCTGTGGTGCTCATTTGCGGCACAGGTTTTGCAGACCGTCTGAAAAAACCGCGGGCTTGCTAACCCGTCAAAAAAGCCGTATGGGGACATGCCCAAATGGTGACAAAGTGGCATCCGTCACCAAGAAGCTGATTCAAAAGAAAAGAAAATGACTTCACTTTTTCCTCTAACTTTTGACGTGCTAAAATATATAGCTAGATAGACTAGATGTAATTGACTGTGAAGGTACTTTAGCCATTGTAGAAATTAATAGCTGAATATTCCCCCCACCCTTCCACCTCTCCCCAGTTATAAACAGGCTGCTTAGTCACAAGTCTAGCATTACACAGTTGTCATGGACTACCCAGCCCAGAGCAGAGTTCATATTGACCTCATAGTATAATATAATACTTAGGCACTCCTTCACATGTATAGATATCAGCTAGTAGCAATTGACATTACATTTATAACAGAACACACTGGATTGGGACAGACACAGACCACAGCTTGCACAGTCTATGGGCCCATTGCTCTAATATATTTCATCCTAGAGAAGCCCTTATAGTTCTCTAACAATCCACTGCTTTAAAGGGGTTGTCTCACTACATTGATTCATCTTACCTCAGTCCTGTTTTCTTGGTTTCATTTTGAATTCAGGGGTGTGTTTACTGGCTTCTACTAGACTGCAGTAGAAGCCAGGTCTGTAGCTATAGTAACTGGTGCTGGCAGCCTATCAGGATAGGTCAAACAGGTCTGTAGCTATAGTGACCTGATGAGCTGATGCAGCCCAGACAAGAGGGGATATCTAGGTATAGGTAGGATACTGTTAATGGACATATATTGCAAAGTGACTTGTTTTTGCAAGATCTTTAACATAAAAAGAAATCTTTGTAGTGAGACAACCCCTTTATGGTGGCAACACCCCACCTTCCCACATAGACGCACATGCACACAAACGCACACATCTCTTGGGCTTCTGTGGTCATACATATGGTATGTCTAGCAATTAAAACAATGAATTTATTTCTTAGCAGTGCTACTTGTGAAGACTTGTGTGGCTTTTGTACTATTACTTTAGCTGCTGGTTGCTTGACCTTATTGTGTTGTTTTTTGATAATCTTTTTATGATCTTGAATGGTGTTAGAGTAGATAAGGACATGCTGTCTATGCCTGAAGTGACTCCATTTTGTCTTTATTTCTTTGTTCTATTCTCTCTGTTTTTAAGATGTTTTCAGACTGAAACTCAGCTGTATTGTAGCCTTGAATTACTTTGCAGGTGCCAAATACGACAACTGGTGGGAAAATTCCTTTCACATGCGCTGCTTTGAGATAAGTACAGACGTCCATTTGTGATGTCCAATTATAATTGGAAGCTGAGCTAGAATAACCTTGTACCGTTTGGGCACCTGCAAAGTTATAAGTTGTTTTTCTATAGTTTGGCACCTATAAAGGATTTATGTATTTTGTTTGAAGTTGAATTAATTTTAAATACTGTTCAGTAAGAAGTATGAATATTAAAGGGGTTTTGCCATGAAGTAAAATTGACATGGGAAGCTTGCATATTAAATCATAAACATTTTCACCATTCATTATTATTAAAAATTCTGCACGGTTTTTGTTTTAGCTGCTCCTTTAGTGATCCATTGTTTACAGCTCGTCTCCAGGGGATATGACCATGGCTGAGAGCTCCTCAGTCCTTGTCAGACATGCTCAGACACCACCTCCTCTCAGGCAGCTACTGAGTGTTCAAACCCCAGGTGCTGTCACTCTACTCCTGTCCTCTGTCCTCCTTAGTAATTAGTCAAACAGTGCTAATAAATAAAAAAGAAACCTCAATGAGATATGTGCATTGATAAAGAGAAAAAAACAACAACACAGGTTTGGTTCCTGCAGGGATTTGAACCTAGAACCCTTGTGCTGTGAAGCAAAAACTCTACCTCTCAGCTATCCATAATGCTTTACATAAATAGACCTTTCTCTGACTACAGAGAGGAAAGGCCTGGTGATGTCATCCTGCTGGGTCACATGATATGCAATTCAAACAAATCACACACGCCCCCTTCTGAGCACACAGAGCTGAAGAGATGGCTGCAGGAGGTATGAAATGAGATTGTGGGAAAACCCCTTTAATGTATATGAATGATTATTCACGCCCATACTGTATTTCTACTAGTTAGGGTGGACTTGTCATTTAACCCTTTCATATCATATAATAATTTTTCTATAAAAATAAAAGTCTGAGGGCTTTTGACAGCTGGTAGATACCCAAAGATGTGACCCTTCTTGGAGTAGTATTAACTTATTACTCTAATAATGCTGTATGGGATTGGTCCACCCCCCTATGAACTGGAGGAGTTCATATGGGGTAATGTGTTTTGTATATATGCATATATATCTGTTGTATATGGTGTATATGGGTTCAGGAAGCGTTAGCAAGAGTAAGCATTTTATTTGGGGCAAGGATGCTTTAAGGCTGGCAGAGGGAGAAAGCTTGGATGGGCCTGCAGCCAGTCAGTGTGAGGTGCACAGCCGCAGGCTACACAGTAATAAGTGGAGTCTGCCATGGGCTCAGGGTCAGTCTATTACTTGTTGTATTAGGTGCACCTGTTGTAGAGTTGGAGTTGAGTAGTCCACTAAAGGGTCACTTGGTCACAAGCAGGCTGTGGACCAAGATCAGGCTCTCCCATTCCATCTGGGGATGGGCCTACTGACAGTGTACTGTAGGAGAGAAGGTGTAAAGATAGATAGAGGGAACAGAGAATGAAGAGAGAAAGCACAGTGAGTGTAGAGAGACAGAATGGGAAATGTCTGAGAGAAGAGAATACAAAAGGAGCAAAAATAAACATGTCAAATAAAGCAATTTATTAGCTGTGATTCACATCATGTTGCTATTTTTTTGCTTGGAGTGTGAAAAATATTATATAGGATTTACTATCAGAAAATTAAAAGCTAGAATTGCTGAACATATTAAAAGCATAAATAAAAAACAAACATCAGGGGCGGCTAAACACTTTATTGAAGAACATGCAGGTAGTCTTCAGATGTTCTGATTTTTTGGTATAGAGAAAGTTAACAGACCAATAAAAGGTCGGATTGAACACACGATATATATGTCGGCGAAAGGCGTTTTGGATCTTTCAGTTAGATACTCGGCCCCCAGAGATGTTTTAACTATGAGAAAGACCTACTGTATTTTTTATTTATAACTGATTTCATGTTAGCTGCCCTTTTAAATAACCACAACTCAGTGAATATAAAAGAATGTTTTTCCTTTTTTGAGATGTTATATTGGAAGTAAAGAAGATGTATAACGCTGATTAGGCGATTGGTTCACTTTTGTATTAAAAAAAAGGGTGTTTGAAATGCGTAAGTGGCTTATTCCTGTTGGTATGATGTTCCACTGTTTATGTGTCAGTTTAGGTGACTGGATTTTGTATATTGGAACAGGTGCTAAAAATGAATTTACTAAAATAAGTGAAGATGCTGAACTAACTATGTAAGAAAAGATTACATTGACTTGATAATTGGTTAGCACAGTTGCCTTGCAGTGCTCGGGTACTGGTCTCAAATCCCACCAAGTACAACATCTGCAAGGAGTTTGTATGTCCTATCTTTGTTTCCTGCAGCTACTCCAGTTTCCCACACAATCTAAAACATACTGACCTACTAATCTAGAATTTAGTCTGTAAACCCCAATAGGGACCGAGACCAGTGTAATTGATGATAATCTCTGTACAGCGCTGTGGAATATATCAGTGCTAGATACATGAATAAAATAAATATGGTACATAAAATAAATAAGTATACTGGATTTATCTTGTGAGAAAGCAGTAATACAAACGTGTGTCACTATTAGGGTATGTTCACACGATGTACTGCGGCGCGTACAATATGCGCCGCAGTACATCGTGTATTTCGGGAGCTCGCACTTATATGCATTACTCGCGGCGCTTATTCGCCGCAAGTAATTGACATGTCACTTATTTCCCTGCGCGTACGATACGATCGTATTGTACGAGCAGGAAGAGGAGGCGTAATCTATGAGAACTATGGATTACCGTAATTTCGGCGCGCATCTCGCTCGTATTAGAGCGCAAATACGCTGCGAAATGCATGCCAAAATTATCCTGTGTGAACATAGCCTTAGCAGTGGTTCATTGCAGGATAATGGGAATATATGAGGGGCAGTTACTATTCTTGTCCAAAAGTTAGACAGTGTAAACTTAAAGGAGTTCTCTCCCTACAGAGTTTCATAGGATGCATGAATGAAATACTCTGTCACTTCCTGGTTCAGACTGACTGTGATTTGCATACAGCTCTGTGGTGTATTCAACTCTGTGTTTTCAGTTGCTAATTAGTTCAGATTAGCTCAGAAGCTCTCAGAAACTGCTAGCAGGACTTTTTATCTGATCCCTCAAACAAAAGCCCTAATTAGAGCTGTTTACTTGAGATAAATCAAGCTTTTTACTGCTGCCCAGCACAGAGACTGCCATGACCTGTGTTATGATGTCACTCACTGCTCTCACATAGAACAAACAGCAGGGGGGAGAGATGTTTACAGGACTGTTACTGAGGGAACTGAAATAGCCAGGGAAGTGATTAATTCACTTGTATCTCCTTAACAAAAACAGATGAACAAAGCAATATATTTGGAAAATGTCTTTATTCTGTGTTCCCTACAATTTGAAAGCTATTCTTTGTAGCGAGACAACCCCTTTAAGCTAGGCAGTCTAATGATGCACCAAATTTATCACAGTGATTTATACAGTTCGATACATTTGGTGCATCTATAGACTTGTCTAACATTAGACCAAATATTAGTTAGCTTACATTGCACTAAATTCTATGCTATATTTTGGGATTTTCAGCATATATTGGGCCTCATTTATAAAAACTGCCTAACAGTAAGACTCTCTTTTTTGCCCACAGCAACAAATCAGATCTCTGCCTTCATTGCTTATGCTACTCTGGAAAAATGAAAGCAATTGTTATAAATAATGCCAATTGTTGTGCAGGGTAGCAATGTATGCCAAGTCACTACACGCAGAGCCACACCCTTTTGTCACTTGATGCATGAAAGTGTCATAAATGAATACTACTGGTGCATCTAAAAAAAATTGAATATCATCAAAAAGTTAATTTATGTCTGTAATTCAAGCCCAAGAGAAACCTAGATATTGTATAGACGTATTCCACAGAGCGATATAATTCAGGTGTTTATTTCTTGTAATGTGAATGATTACGGCTTACAGCTAATGAAAACCCAAAATTCAATATATCAGAAAATTAGAATAATGTGAGAATATTTTTGACTCATGGTCAATGAAATTTTTAATTTCTGAGACACACTAGTAAATGCTTCTAAAACTAAATGCAACAAAATGTGGTATGTTTTATTGCATTTTTCAACACATTTCTGGTGCAAACAGTATAGCAAATTTGCCGCTTTACTAGTGGTAGTGCTTCCTCTACTTTTTTGTTACCATGCATTTTAAAAAAAATCCCTAGCCCAACCAGAAGGGTTCATGTTGCTTTACTATTCCTGGCAGATGACAGCAGTGTATCCCATCATTTATTCAGTGCAGCAGAGCGTGAAGAATTTGAGGCTTTAAGCCATATACATACAGTAGGAAAATCTTCTTGCTGTTTTTATAAATAGAGCTCAATAGCAATTTTGTGCCATAAAGAATATTTAGACTGTTTTTAAAATGAAGCTCTACTTGAAAGCACACATCTAGTTATGAAGTAACATTATTATGTTAGGACTCGGTCATAAATGATTATTTGATATATCATTTATAATAAGACTGTGCCTGCCTCTAATTCCAACCGGAACAATTACTACACTCTAGTAATAACTTGTAGGAGACAGAACCGCTTGCTCTGTCTCCCAGGCCCACTGGAACACTCCCAAGGAGCATAATTGTAGAGATCCCCAATAGTGCACAGATGCCTAAAAGCTGTGTGAACATGGGTGTGAATGGTTTCACAATTTTTACCATTCATACCACTTGAGAGTTTCCTTGGCTTTGTGTTTGGGATTATTATCCTCCCTCGTTTGATCTTCATCATCCTGGTAGATGGCAGCAGACTTTTATCAAGAATGTCTCAGTACATTTGTCCATTCATCCTTCCTTCAATTATATAATGTTTGCCAGTGCTGTATGCTGAAAAACAGCCCCACACCATGATATTCCCACCTCCAAACGTCACTGTTGGTATGGTGCTCTTGGGGTGATATATCTTTTGCCTCCAAAAATGGTGGATATTATGGCATCCAAAGAGTTCAGTTTTAGTCTCACCTGACCAGACTATATTATCTCAGTATCTCACAGGCTTCTTTAAATGTTGTTGAGCAAACTTTAAACGTGCTTGTACATGCTTCTTGTTCAGCAGTGGAGTCTTGCCTGGTGTGCGTGCATACAGGCCATAGAGGTTGAGTGCATTCCTATTGTTTTCTTTGAAACAATTGTACCTGCTGATTCTACGTCTTTCTGTAGCTCACAACAGGTGGTTCTTGGCTCTTGGACAACTCTTCTGATCAGGGGCATAACTAGAATTCATAGGACCCCCTTGTAAAATGAAATGGGTCCCTACCACATAATGACAATACACTAAAACATCACCATAAGTGTTAGGAATGTAGGACCTAGGAGGATAGGTAGGTGAGACAAGACAGTGAAGTCTCTCCCCAGCTATCCCTACCTACTTGCTGGACCAACCCTAAGTGGTCGGTGACAACTGGACGAGTTCCCTACTTATGCTTAAGTTTACACAGAGACCAAACAAGACAAACACACACAGAAGAATGGTCGTACAAAAAAAAGTGTCAGAAACCAAGTGGGTAAAAGCAGTATAAAATCAGAAAGAAGAGAGAGGGTCAGGAGAACAAGAAAGAGGTCAGAAATCCAAAAGAGTAATCCAAGGTAAATGGCAGCCAAATCCACAGAAGATTATAGCAAGCACTGGGTAGAGGCTAATGGTATTCTTATGGGATGTCAGAGTCCTTGTCCAGGATGCGATTGAACCGACCCTCTCAAATCCAGGCCACACAAAACACAGACTGGTAAGGAAGGATTGCGAGTGGTGAAAGAACTGTTGCCCAGAACAAAGTCCACAGAAGAAACAGGTTGGTGTGGCAGAAATCAATTATCACAGCAAGGAGTAAGATAGAGCAGTGTTTAGACCAGTACAATACATTAAAGTACAAAATCATGGTCAATAGCGCATCCTCCACTGTACTTTACAGACAGAGGATGGTGCAAAAGCCCGAATGGGCACAGATGTAACAGTCTTCCCCCTTTTATGAGGGCCACCGGACCCTCACTGGACACACCATGATTGGAAGGGTTCTGGCGATAGAAATTATGATTAAACACAGGGCATGGAGGTCCTTAACTGAGACCCATGTCCTCTCTTCAGGACCATAATCCTTCCCATGAAGATACTGGACAGGAATCTGATCCAGAATCTTTTCAACCTTAAATTCTAGCTCACCCTGGAGCACAACAAAAGCTGGCGGGTTAGACACCGGTAACACTAACTAACTGTAATCTGAACAATTCCGGATTTTTGATGTCAGTAGTATAGTATGGAGCAATCTAACACTGAAAAGTTTTTCCAGAAGAAACCAAGGTGCAGGTTCTTTGTAAACAACCACACCCACTCTCCCATGACATAATCAGGACCTAAAGAACGTTTTTTGTTGACATGATGTAGTTGGTTACTTTGGCCATTAACCAGGTTCTGAGGAACCTGGGCCCAGACTGTGCACAGCCACAGGTAGCTTGGCAGTAGGGTTAACAGACTCTTGGTCCTGGCAGGACGAGAACCGGGGATTAAACCTGTAATTACAGAAGAACGCCAATGTTTTAGTCGATTAATTCACTGTTGTTAATATCTCAGAAATTATTTTAGAGTTTGGTTGAATCTCTCTGTTCATTGGTTTCCGGGTGAAATGTGGAGGAGAACGATAGAGAGATGCCCACAAAATTCTCTCAAGAGCCTATACACAAACCGCACCCCTCGATCAGATACAATATTCTCTGAGATACCATGAAGACAAAGTACATGGTTGATGAATAGAGATACCAACATCTTTGTGCTGGGTAGTTTTTTGAAGGGCACCAGGGGGAACATTTCGGAAAATCTATCACAAATGACCCAGATAACCATTTCTCCCTGTGAATTGGGCAAATCAGTTATACAATCTTTTGAGTGATGAGTCCAGGGCTTTTAAGAAGAGGAAGAGAGTTAAGAGACTTAGGCAACTTTCTGGGTACTTACGTCCTGGCACATACATAGCATACTGACACAAACTTATAAACATGACATGACCATGAAGGCCACCAATAAGATCTAGCAAGTAGATATTTTGCACCAGCAATACCAGGTTGTCTCGCTAATACGGAGCAATAGATTTCCTCAAGCACCTGGAGGCGGAGATTGGGGGGCACAAACAATTTATTTGCTAGAGTGTTCATGGGTGCCAGATCTTGAGAGTTAGTGATGGAAGAAGTGAGAGCATGATCAATTATAGCAACCAATACTCCAGAGGACAAGATCATTTTAGAAGCAGCCTCATACTTGGGAGCAGATAGATGAAATATCCTTCCCTTAGGGTATTCGTAAGATCTATGGGGGGAAACCTATCAGCAGATTTTTTGTTGAAGACGTTAACAAAATCAGAGATGTACCCTGGCTTCATTCATTTGACATTCAGATAAATGTAAAGACAGCGGGAGGAGCATTGAGGACCCCATTTTACAATTCTCCTCTGCTCCAGTCAAAGATAGGGTTATGAAGACCCAACCAAGGGAGACCCAAAATTATATCAGAGGACAGGTTTTCCATGACAAAAAACGTCACAAACTCAGTATGAATAAAACCAACCTGTAAATACACCTAAGGGGTTTTAAAACTTAGCCTTCCTGGGGTAAAATCCACTCCAATAATAAGGAAAGGAAGGTCCAGTTCCACCAAATCCAAGCCTAAAGCCGAAACAAAGGCACAATCAATGAAGTAAGTAGCTGCCCCAGAGTCTATCTGGGCCTGCCCAGAATCAGACGTAAATGGGTTGTCTCACTACAAAGATTACATAGTTGAAAATCTGGGGACCAAAAATCTAAGCATGTCTGTCCTTGGTTACCATTAGCAGCTTTACTTGTGCTTAGCAACTCTGTTTGTTTACAGGTCAGGGAAGTGTTCTGTCCCGCCCAGGTCGCAGACAGGAAAGGATTTATGTATTGAGATACAGGGATGGACAGGCACAGGGGGATTTGTGTATTTAGATGCAGGGACAGACCAGCACAAGGGGATGTGTGTATTTACATGCAGGGATGGACAGGCACAGGGGGATGTGTGTATTGAGATGCAGGGAGGAGCACAGAGGGATATGTGTATTGAGATGCACAGGAGAGATAGAGGGGGATAGAGAGAGAGAGAGAGGAGAGAAAGAGGGAGAGAGAGGTGGGAGAGAGGAGGTGAGAGAGCGACAGATTCACTGACTGCAAGCGGAGGTGCTGCAACGGAGTGTGTGGGAGAGGGTGAGTTTCACTGACTGCAAGCGGAGGTGGTGCATGGAGGGGGAGATTCACTGACTGCAAGCGGAGGTGGTGCGGGGGAGGGGGAGATTCACTGACTGCAAGCGGAGGTGGTGCATGGAGGGGGAGATTCACTGACTGCAAGCGGAGGTGGTGCGGGGGAGGGGGAGATTCACTGACTGCAAGCGGAGGTGGTGCGGGGGAGGGGGAGATTCACTGACTGCAAGCGGAGGTGGTGCGGGGGAGGGGGAGATTCACTGACTGCAAGCGGAGGGTGGTGCGGGGGAGGGGGAGATTCACTGACTGCAAGCGGAGGTGGTGCGGGGGAGGGGGAGATTCACTGAATGCAAGCGGTGGTGGTGCGGGGGAGGGGAGATTCACTGACTGCAAGCATTGGTGGTGCGGAAGAGGGGGAGATTCAATGACTAAAAGCAGTGGTGGTGCGGGAGAGGGGGAGATTCATTGACTGCAAGCGGAGGTGCTGCAACGCAGCGTGCGGAGCAGGGTGCGATGCACTGACTACAAGCAGAGGTGCTGCAACGGAGTGTGCAATTCACTGACTGCAAGCGGAGATGCTGTAACAGTGTGTGTGGTGTAATTATCTGCAGGATATATCACTGTGTGAGAGAGAGAGAGACAGAAAAAAAAATCACCCATCTTTCCCAGAGTCCTGAATGTCTAATGCCCATTCCAATTACAAAGTGTGTACAGAGGGAGAGAAATGTAGATATACACTATCGCGTTACACTTAGTTTTTCACTTCCAAAGACAGCTGAAAACCTCTCTCTTTCCCCCACTCACACACAGTGAATCCTCACGTGCACACTTTGGGGCATGTCTGCAGAGAGAGAAGATACTCCTTGCTGGGAGGAGAAACATGCCCCTCCATTTCACAAGCTCTGCTTAGCCATCAAATGCTGGAACGAGACAACCCCTTTAAGCAAAAATAAATAAATAAAGTAAAGGCAATAATACTTTGGAAATAGGTTTGGAAGGTACTTGATTGCCTGAGTGGTTCCCTCAACTACTACTCAGGCACTGAAGCTTTTCCGGTGGAGGCCTGATTCTGATTCTTGCCACAGTACAAACAAAGGGCATTTTTAAGCCAGTATTCCCTCTGAGCCTTAACATCCATGGCTCCCAGCTGCATGGGCTCTTCTCGAGATGTAGAAGGAGAAGAGATAGATTTTTAGTAGAGGCAGAAGGTGACAGAGAAGATACAGAGAGTTAATCAGGGCCTGCTTTCTCCTGATGTCTCTCCAGGAGCCTGTGTCCTATGTGGACCGCCAGAGCCATGGCCTATTATAAGGTGCTAGGGTTGGGATGGACAGACGTCTTTAAGGGCATTCGATAGGGCCTGTCTGAACAGGGCCTTTAACGCCGGGTCACACCACGCAGCCATCACACACCACTTGCAGAACTCCATGCAATACTCATCCGCTGAATGTTTTTCCTGACGTATTGTCAGGAGCTGAGATTCCGCAAGTGATACGTAATCTGGTTCAGAGTAGATATCTCACAGGAACAGAAACAGTTGGTCCAAGGAAGATCACTCCTCAGCATCTGAAGGAAGCTTAAAGGGGTTGTCTCGCTACAATGATTGGGTTTTAATTTAAAGATCTTAAAAAAACAAGCAAACTTTGCAATATATGTTCATTACAAATGTCCTACTGATTTTGAGCTAGCCCTGTTAGTATTACTACATCAGCTTCTCAAATCTCTATAGTAGCCGACCTGTTGATCCTTATCTTACTGGCTGTCAGGTCTGAATGACTCATCACCTTTAAAGGGACAGGTCGGAGCAGAGAGCCCCCCCCACACAGAATGCTTTGGGAGTGGAAGGAGGGGGGGGAGGACTCTGGCGTCTGTGTCCTGGATTAACCCTGTGTGTGCCTGCTTCCTCTGCTCTCTACACAGATAGATGTGACAGCGTGACCCTGTCTGTTTCTATAATCATGATATGTCTTTGAACTGTGACTATACTAATACTGTACAGATCAGGCATGTGAATACTTTTGCTCTCCTGTATTAGTGAGACATCCTGAGTATAGTAACACTTCCCTTGTTGTTGCTGGAGATGTGGAGACTTGTAAGCTAAGCAGGGGATATAGGAACACATGCATCCCCTCTGCTCTATTTGCATACACAGCAGCTTCACAGACCTCTCTACACTCATAGATCAGCCCTCTCCTGTAACAGACCTAGGCAGGCACACACAGGGTGAACCCTGAGAGCAAACCCCCCCCCTGTATAGAAGTTACATAGCTGCCTGTGTACTGATGGGAGGGGGGACGAGGGAGCAGAAGAGACCCGACCAAGAAAAAACGCCCCTCAGTTCAATTCCCCGGGACACTGACAGGCTTTAAAGCTCGTAAAGAGACAACTCCTTTAAGGGGGCCCATTCTTGGGGGAACCTACAACCCTCATTATTTGGGCCTGGGATGCTAGGGGCTTCACCTGAAAATAAAGCAAGCAAAACTCCCCAGAACATCTCAAATTTCTCACGATCTCCCGAGAAATGATACGGGAGTAGCATCTTAGGTTCTCAGGGAACCGGTGGCTGCAGGACAGAGACAACAGGAGATACAGCCACTAATTCAGCCTGCTGTAAGTACATGCAACTCAGAAACCGGGTTCGCCAAGCCTTTCATCTGGTTTGAAAGATCCTGGATGTTAAACTAAACCGGATGAAAGTAATTGGGGTTCCTATAATGTTAGGAACATATGACCAGGAAGCATAGGTAGGGGAGACAAGACAGTGAACCTTAGCACAAGCCCCCCCAGCTGTTCCTACCTACTGGACGATGTTTCCTGCTTACAAACAAACATAGACAAATGGTTGTACAGAAAAGGGTCAGAAAGCAGGCAAGCGGGCATACGCAGTACCAAATCAGCAAGAATAGAGAGAGTTAGTAGAGCAAGCAGGAGGTCAGAAATCCAAAAGTAGCAATCCAAGGTAAATGCCAGCCAAATCCACAGACTATTATAGCAAGCACAGGGTAGAGGGCGAATGGTATTCTTATGGGATGCCAGAGTCCTGGTCCAGAATGGTCTGACATCCAGACCACACAAATCACAGACTGATAAGGAAGGAATGCCAGTGGTGAAAGAACTGACAATCACAACTAGCTATAATCATCTGCAGGCCAGAACAAAGTCCACAGGAGAAACATGTTGGTGTGGCAGAAATCAATTAACACAGTAAGGAGTAAGACAGAGCAGTGTTCAGACCATTGCAATACAATAAAGTACAAAATCATGGTCAACAGCGCATCCTCCACCATACTTTACAGACAGAGGATGATGGAGAAACCCAAACAGGCGCGGATATAACAATAAGGCTATGTTCACACGGCTTAAAATGGGCCGGATTGTGGTCCGTAATTACGCGCCGAAGTGCGCAAATTACGGGCTGAAAACGGCCCATTCATTACGGTAATCAACAGTTCTCATAGAGAACTATGGATTACGTCTCCTCTCCCTGCTCGGCGAATCCGCCGGGCGGGGAGATAATTGACATGTGAATTACCAGCGGTGTATACGCGCTGCTAGCAGTGATTGTCTATGGGCCGGCGAGGTGCCGGCCCCCCCCTCCCGACCCAGCTCCCCCCCCCCGCCACACGGGGTAACTGCAGGGCCCTAATAATGCTTGTTTGTCCGTCGGGGTATAAGTAAAAATAGAAACTAAAACTCAGACTTACCTCCTGGACATTCCTGTTCACTCCCGGCTGCCGGTCCGTTCAACCAAGAAGTGAGCAGTGAACGTTCATCGTTCAGATCATATTTGCAGCCAATCACAGGCCACAACATCATGTCTATGTGACCTTTGTGGTCTGTAATTGGCTGGAGTTGTCACGTGAATGAATTCCGTTCACTGCTTCATTGAAGATGAATGCACTGGCAACCAAAAGTGAATGGGAGCATCCGGAAGGTAAGTATGAGTCTTATCTTCTATTTTTACTTATACCCCCGATGGACAAACGAGCAATGTTATTGCCTGAAACAACCCTTTAAAGTTATAAATAATACTGGCATATATCAGGGAACCCAAATACTGACGTAGTAGCTGGAGAGCAGAAAGTCACCAACTACTTGTTCCTTACAAAAAGGAACAATGTTCTTGTACCTGAGTGGGCATCTCCTAGTTCTGGGCTCTATAGCAGCCACAATGGCTGCTATGGCCATAGTTATATCCATGTTTCTGATAATTCCTTTTGTAATGTGCAGAAGTCAGAGTAGTCACACTTGTTTTTTTAAATAAACTAAACAGTTTACTGAATTTCATCTTATTTCTTTTAACAAACAGGTGCTTTCTCAGTAATATGCTATAGTAGTCTATTCAGAGTTACACCCCCAAACCCAAACGTCTGTTTCGGCCAACGCTGTGGCGGGGTCTCCTTCTCGTCCACCAGATTTTCCATTTTTTTCTGTTTTTGCTCACTTCCGGTTTCTTTCCAGGGGGCTTTCACTACAGTATTTTTTGGGTTTGGGTTTGGGGGCCCCTGAAAACGGCCAGTAAAATCCCGGTTGGTTTATCCGCCCGGGTATTTGAACTGTTTTCGGGCTTGCAACGGCCCGCGATTAGGGAGGAAAGCCCCCCCCTTCACATAATTTTTCCCATTTCCCGTCGGGAAAAAACCGGTAAAGAATAAACATGTTCTTGTTTTTTCAGCCCGCCGCGTCTGAAAAACTGCTGGACATAAAACCTGTGCAGTGGGTGGGCTGCGCAGGCCCATTTTAAAATTTTTTTCCCCCATTTGCAGCGTTTTAAAAACCGCCCTGAAAAAACGGGTAAAACCCGTGCCATGGGACAAGGGCCCCCTTGAAAACGCTCTCCCTTTGACACTAAGGCATGTTCCATGGTTATTGCCGGCGTAATTGGGGGACGGTTTTCGCCCGAAATTACCCAAGCTGCTGTCCCGGGGAGGGGTGGGCGGGGGGGAGGCGTTTTCCCCGGCCCATAGACATCCTTACCCCATGGGCGTTTATCCCCCCCGGGAAAATGTGCTGTGTTTCCCCCGCTCAGCAATATGGCGAGCGGGGAAGGAGCCATAATCCATGTTTTCTAGGGAAAAATTTTGGTTACCGTAAATTGGGAGGGGAAATTGTTCTCGTTTTGCGCAGTCGGCGCGGAATACGGCCCAAATCCGCCCCAAAAAATAAGCAGTGTGAACATGGCCTAATGCTCTCTGCTGCATCCAACTGCCACTATCTGACTTTCCGTTGCTCCCTGGGTTTTCGCCATTAGTGCTTGCTCCATCAGTTGCCTTGCCCTACGTGGAGGTAAACTGCGGGTCCCCACGTACTTTTTTCGTCCTCTGTCTGAAATCTTACAGGGAGCACCTGGTTGTGGCCGGTTTATGGTGAAATTATGTTCTTTCCACTTCTGAATTATGGTCCCAACAGTGCTCACTAGAACCTTCAGTAGTCTAGAACGTCTTGTCAAACCATTACAATCAGAATGTTTTGCAACAACAATGTTTCGAAGTTCTTGAGACAGCTCTTGAGATGTTTCTTGTGTGTCACCTTGGTAATGAGACACCTTTTCATAGGCCATCAGTTGAACCATCTGATATTATTTATCACTAAGTGGAAGGATTGATTTCTAATTACTGATATATTTCAACTGGTGTCATGACTTTACATGGCTTTCTCTACATCTCTTTCATGTATTGAATATATTTCAATGTGTCATTTCTCATTATTGCATATAACTTAATTTATGGACATCTATGAATTTCTTCGTCTGTGTGGATTGGATGGGTTGTTACCAATATCTGGCGAGAATTGTCAATGGCGCCTTTAAAAATATATTTACTTACAAAAGGACAAAACCCAATTATGCACCGCTGTAATATGCAAACCGTGATTCCTTTTTATAACCCCTTTTTTGACTAAGCATGCAGTGACATTTTAATTAAAAACATAAATATGTATATAAAAAAAAATTTATAAAGTGGTATTAATTATTATTTTAAATTTAATAAATAAAAAATATATATATAAGGCAGCCCCCGCCCCACATGTTCTGACTTACTACGCCCCTAGTTAAAAACGAAACTTAGGGGGGTGGTGACATTCAAAAAGAGCAGGGCACCTGATAACCAATGCCAGCGCACAGCTGCATGAAACAGAACGTTGGGTGAAATCCTCAAAAAAAAGGGCACAGACAGCAAAACAAAAGAAAAAAAGGGTTTGTACAAAACTTTAGCGCTTCAGTGACAGATGTTGCAAAGGGCAAAATTTCTTTGGAGTTTAGGTCTAGGGTTTAAAAGAGCGTCCGAAAAGGTTGCTCCCATACTCCAGGACAGGCCTTACCAGGCGTTAAAAGGCAGCTTTGACAGCTCAAGGGGGAGCTGTGTGGGAAAGCTGGAAGCTTCCGTTTAGAGTGGAAGTGAAAAGCTGCCTAAAGGTTCCTGTGGAAATCTGTACCATTTACGGTAGGCTGTTTTTATCTTGCCTGTTTCTTTGCTTTGAGTGGCACCAAAACTTGGATCTGTTCTAAGAAAGTGTCCACCTTTTAGCTGACACACCCCAATTATATCTGTGTGAATACATTTTATTATATTATATATATATATATATATTATTAAAAATTATTTTTATTTAATATTTTGCAAAATTTGGGGGGCGGAAGTGTCCAAATAACGCTTCAAAGAGAAGAAAAAAGATGACACTTCATAGAATACTGCACACCTTGAAATAAATAACAAAAAATTATTATTCTAAAAAGATTTTTTTGTGACTTTATTTTGTGGTGTGCAGTTTTCTTTGAAGTACTATCTTTTTTCTTTTTTTTTTTTTGTATCTACTTACAGAGAACATCATGTATATATCTTTAGTTCTCTTTTATGGGTGTGTTTTGACTTCTTCAAAAAAATTAAAAAATACCCTTCTGCCCAGGATAATAAAGATTAATTGTACTCAACCTTGAAACCACAGCTACTTCTCTAGTATTTCCCCATCAGCATCCCCAGCTTTCACGAAGAAGGTAAATCGAATTACAAGTCGTTGTTATTCTTTCAATGGCCACAGTGTTCTTGAGCAGATTACAGCAGCAGAAAAGAAACAGAAGAACCAAAGGAGATGGTGGACGGTGGCAGCGTTCGAATCAAGGTTCTAGAGAAGGTAAGTAGCCAGCAGCCTCTTTATATTTAATCAAATAACCAACAGTCCCTTTTAAAATGCTTTAAATAATCATATTTTTATATCCCATTATTCTTAGGGCTATAACTTCTTTTTCTGTGGCTAGAGCTGTGTGATGGCTTTTTACTGGCAGGAGAATGCTTGGGTTTATTTCTTGTCGGGGGGTTTTTTTCGGGCCCCTGTCACAGGTGAACCAAACCCCTTTAAAAAGAACCCAAAATTCATGGGGTCCGTGGGGTTTCTGTCGCAGTGTCCATCATTTGAACAGAAAAAATAGTGCTACTAACCGAACCTCGAAGGGGGAGGTGCACCGTGCCAATGTTAATGGTTTTTTTTGTATCATCATGGGGCACATGATATTTTTTTTTATCACATTTTATAAAGTTTTTTTGTGAGACAAAAAATTCTGTCTCGGGTTTTTTGGCAGCATTTATCATTTGGGGTTAAAAATTTTCAAAACACTTTATAGAATGGGGGAAAGGTTTTCCCATTTTGTGACTTTTTATACATTATTTTACAGTATAAAGTGTCTTTTATTGGGGAACCATGTTTTGTGTTTATTTATTTTAAAAGCTCAACATTTTTTTCCTTTTTTTCCGGTCCCTTTATGGGACTAGACTAAGCGAGCACTTGGTGTATTCAGCCGTAGATATGAAGTCTATTAGACCTTAATAGGCTTTTGTACAGTACATGGCATGCCTGAAAGCCATTATTTGGCGGGGGTGCCAGTGGTTGAACAGAGGGAGACACTTCCTCTTTTAATAAGTTACTTGCTATGGCTACTATTGAATATGGAATCTAGAGAGTTTAAACGTCTGGTGTGCCATCACTATGAGGGCGCCAGCTGTGAACGCTGCATTGCCAAGTCTATGAGACCCAGATTCAGCTGTTTGGTTAGGGGTGTCTGAGGGCTACTTGGGTCAGAGTCTGGGTTGGAACTGTGACTGCTGCGACCCCTGCAGCTTTACCACTGGCTGTATGCCAAGGGGACCACCAAAGGTTTCACTGCTGCCCTATGGACCAGTCTGAGCTTGGGCTGTCATATCTTACATAGGCTGGGTGTATTAGTGAAGGTTTTGGCTTCAATCAGAATTAAGGGAGTTTTGTATTATTAGTTATTAATCAGCTATCACTAAGATATACTATCAATGTAATTGGTGACTGCTATGACCTGTGCCAATTTTGTATTATTATTTTATAACAGTCCCAGGTAGTAGGGGGGTTGTGAAAAATACATTCCTTTTAAAATGATGAAAGGAAAGGTGACAATGGACTATTGGCACGAATTCAGCGTCAGCCTTATTTGCTCTAACTGGAGACACAATAGGTATAGACACCATTTATGACCAGTTGTGTAAATCAGTACTGAAAAGGCTAGCCCAGTGCCTGTTAGTACATTACAGGACCTTTTCTTTCACTTTCCATGATACCATAGGCTTTATTTTTATGTACAATTTTTTTTAGAATATGAGGGAGAATAGTAAGAATAAGGCTATGTTCACACGGCTTAATTGCGGGACGTATTTTGCCCCACGCAATTACGCCGTGTGTACGGGGGCGGGAGCGGGGCAGGGCGGGGTGGGCCAGCAGCCCGCCGGCCCCATAGACATGCATTATTCTCGGCGCGTATATGCCGTGAATAAATGACATGTCACTTCTCTCCCCGCTCGGTGTATTTCGCGAGCAGGGCGAAGAGACGTAATCTATGAGAACTGTGGATTACCGTAATGATGGGACGTATTTCAGGCCGTAATTCGCGCAGTATGGCACGAATTACGGGCTGAAATACGTCCCAGAATAAACCATGTGAACATAGCCTACAAATTAAAAGTCGTTTTTCACATTTATTTATCTTTTATTTAGAGGTTGTTTAATTGTGTCACTATTTTGTCATGGACGTTTCTATATAGGTGATATAAACAGTTTGGGGAGTTAATGTTTTTTTAATAATATTTTATTTGTGTTTGTGTGTGTTTTTTTAATTATTTGTAACTCCGAGAATGCTTGTATAGTCAATGAGCGAATGGCAAGCAGTTGGTCAAAAACAGCTGAGAGCTTCATGCAAAAAAACATATATTGGCTCCTGGTTAATTCATACCTCATTATAGAGCACCCACTAATTGTTAGCCATGAAATTTTTTAGTCCAGGCACTTATCTGAAGGCTGCTTTTAAGAGGGCAAGCTCCCTTACCTACTAGGCCTCTGTGCAGCTACACCTTCTGCACCAGTGGTATGTCCACCCCTTCTACAGAGAACTGTCCATTTAGGTCATAACTAGTTACCATAGTGGTGTTCTCATCTACGTATCTGGTATGACTGCTATCCATAGGAATGTTATGACTCACGCCTACAATACAGGGCTCTCATAACAATCATGGTCTGGTTCAACAGGTTGTACATTTATAAATAACATCATCTGGAGTATTTGATTACAGCAAACCCTTTGTGCACTGTCTCTGCAGATCATTTCTTTTTTACTAAACTTAACAGGGTTGTCCAGTTATTACATTTTAATAAATTTATGTTGCTGCTAGAATAAAATAAAACTCACCTCGGTTCCAGCGCTGCCGCTGTCCGTTGCCTCATTCAGTCTCCCCAAGGTCAGATTGTCAATCAGTAGCTGCAGCAGTTACATGCCATTTTCTGACATCCCCGTTCGGAGCATTCACTTCCGTATGGTAGTATCAGGAAATGGGACTGCAGCGGTGACAAACTGACCCCCGGAATCAGAAGTCTTGGGCCGTGCCGGACCAGAGGGGAAACAAAGAAAAAAGGGAGCTTTAATTATTTTTTCGGTTGCCCCCATAAATTTAAAAAAAAAATACTAACTAGACAAGCTCAATATGTATGTGCATGGATCGAATAGTGGGGTGTAGAGGAATTTATTTATAAAACCAGTCCAGAAAAGGTTAGAGTTCCCCAAAAAATAGAACATTGAAAGCGGGACTCACCAGTGTGCCATACCCCAAAGATAAGGCCACTTGATGAACCGTTAGGTTAAAACCTTTTTTTGCCCTAGGTTGATCATGATTATTTGGATGTGAATATGCAGGCTCTCGTACCTTTGTGTATATGGAAAAAATGTATTTATAAGGATTGCCCTTTCCTTCTTTTGTTTGAGGACACATGCTATTTTTTGTCATAACCTTTTGTCTTGTGCTTGGCTGAAAGATAAGAACCTGATCGTTTTTGGCCTGTGTGAACTGCAAATACTGGCGCAGTAATAGAGAACCCAAGCAGAGTGTGATGTTGAGCTACAAGTGTGGGACGGATATGGCTGCAAGGGATGGCAATTAGCCCTGACCTGTGATAACTGCTGACTGAACCCTGGTAACCCATGAAAATTAGTTTGAAATAAAAAACATGAAAGGTAGGGGTTGTGCAAACCAAGGGGAAAAAGTGGGGTAAACTTGTGTAGGGTTCTAATAAGAACGGGGAGAGACAGCTACTAGGCCATAGAAATTTCTGGTGCAGGAGTTGGAACATCTTGAGTAGCACTTCAGAAAGAAATGCAGGGGACTGTGCTGAGTTTTTAAGGGTTTTTGGTTTTCTGAAATAACTAGTTTTGTTCCTCTAAATAAGAACCGCCATGTGTATTGAAGTGATAAAAACCCCCTGAAACTCATGTCCTCTTTCAGCGGGGCGCAGACCGGTAAGAAACTCCGACCCCGACCCCTCTTTTCCCTGACCCCAAACTCCGTTCCCCAAACCCTGACTGCGACCACCCCATACATGGCGCTTTTGTTTAAGTGTTAACTTTACTGTAGTAAAATGGTAACTTGGCTTTTTAGGGGCTTATGATACAAAATCAAGCTATTTAGGTAAAAAAACTGTAAAGCAAAATGGTAACAATTTTTGAATTTTTGATTTCAGGCTCCTATCCTTCCATCCACAAGCTTTAAACGTGGGGACTCCCAAAAATTTAAATTACAATCGTTTTGGGCATCTATACATAATTTGATTTGCAAGTTTTTAGCATTTTTCGTTTGCAGATTCTTGCCCTGTAACTGCATTGTTAATTCTTGCTCCTAAAAAAATAAAAATTTTAATTTTTATTATTTTTGTATTTTAAAAATCCACCTTTTTGGCTTTAAAATTGCCTGATCCTTTGGCTTGATCAGACTAAGCATGTCTTGCCCAAAAAATTGTGCCCGGGTTTTTTCAACTTTTTCCCAAAAATTTGTTTTTCGATTGGGTGGGTTTGGGGGAAATGTGGGGGCCCAATACAGCAACTCTGCTTAAATATTTTGAACATTTTTTCCCCCAAAAATGGTTGTTGTCCTGCTGGAAACACTCTGTCTCCTTTTTTCCCTTAGTACTAAGTATATGAAGTAATCTTCTTTAGGAGTTCACTTTAAAGCTCGCAATGAGACACATAAATTCCTGGTCAATATCCAAAATTTTTTTGGGCTTGAAAAAAACCTATATCATCAGGCTTCTTCACTAAAAGTTGCAGTTTTTTCAATTTCTTGATCCATTCAGCTTTCTTCCCAAAACCTACTGTAAGGGTTCGGTGGATTCGTGGCCCACCCCAAGCGTGGATAGTTTAAGCCACGCCAGGAAAAACGGGAGTCAAGTACCCCCGTATTCCCCAGAGCCCGCCGCAAAGGGGGAGGGATTGCTGCGGCGTGAGGCTACAGGTCGCTCCCCCGAGGTTGCTTGCGTGGCGGCCGGGGTATGCGTGGTCAGAATCGTATCCAGAGGCGTAGTCGGGGCAGGCGAAGGTTCAGGGCAGGCGGCAGAGGTTCGTGGTCAGAACGGGCAGAAGGTCGGGCAGCGGCAAAAAGGAAGGTCGGAAAAACGTAGCGGAACGGCTGGTCCCGGGGTAATCAATAGGAACTTAACACTCTCAAAAGACACTGAACGCCCCAACAATCGGGCAGGAGTGGGGGGGGTATTCCTTATATAGGCCCAGCGGCCGGCAATTGACCAAATTACCGGCGCATTTTTGGCCCTTGGCGCGGGGGTTCACCCGCGGGTGCCAGGGGACGGCAGGAGCAGCGACACAGGGTGTGGAGGGAAGGGGGAGGGGGCCCGGCCTGGGTAGCAGGGGGTGGGGGGGGGGGGGAAGGGGGGCACCCCGCCAGCCCCCATGACGTACCCCCAAAATTTTTTGGTCTCCCCCTCTTTTTTGGAAAACCTAGAAGGGGTCGGTGACGATTGGGCCTCAGGTTCCACGAAGCTCCTCAGGCCCCAACCCCCTTCCCAAATTTTCAGGAAACGTTCCCCCCCCCTTGTTTCCGCCACCCTCCTTGACCTCAAAGTTGTTTCAGGTTGGCACAGGGAAGGCGAGACAGGTCCACGGGAGAAAGCATTCAGCACCCCCGGTTTGAGGAGAAAGACATGAAAGCCCAGTTACTTAGGGGCCCTAACTTTTAAAATGGGCACCTTGAGGGAATTTTACTTGGCAGAAACCACCGGGTTAAATTGGGGAAGGGTTCTCGGTACCTGTCAGCCGGGGCCTTGGTGCGAGCGGGGCCCCGTAGAAGGGCCTGTGTGTGACTTCCCAAAGTGCCTGATGTCCCGTAGGGGGGATTGGCAGGGACATGAGAGAGGAAAACCAGAGGGAGAGGCGGGGGGGGGGATGTAGCCTTTTCCCAAAAAAATGGGAGAGGCTCCACCCAAGTTGGTCTAAAGGGGAATTATACGAAAATTCTGCCCAGGGGGGAGGTCGACCATTATCCTGAGGGCGAAAAAATGACTTTAAATAGGTACCAAAAACTTGGTTAAAACCCTTTACCTTCCGTTGGTTGTGGGGGTGGTAAGAGCGAGAAGTCTGCGAACCCGCAACTGACCCATAGAGCCCCCCGAATTTCAACAAAAAAAGGGAAATCCCCTTCCGAAAAGAATGCAATGGAAGGTCATGTAACCGGAAAAATGGGTGGAAAAAAGTGGCCCCAGCTGGGGACAGGGGGGTAACCCGGGGCAGGGGACAAAATGAGCCATTTTAGGAATCTATGGTCACTACCAAATGCCCGTGTTCCCGGAGGAGGCGGGGGGTCTGAAAAACAAAGTCCAGGGCTTTTTGGGCCCCAAGGTTTTTTTGGCACGGGGAGGGGGCTGAAGTAGACCCCCGGGTCTGGGCGAGGGACTTTTTAGGGGGAAAAGGGGGGTACGGCCGGAAAAAAGTCTTAACGTCTTGACCCGGGAGGGGGCCCCCAATAGTAATAAGAGAAAAAATTGTAAAGACTTGTGGACCCCCGGATCCCCGTGTTCGGAGGGATGTTCCCCTTTAAAGGTTGGGGGCTGCATGAGGGGGGACGTAGGTTTTCCCCAGAGGGTAGTGTTGAAGTCCAAGGGGCCCCCGTGAGGGACGTTCCAGGGGAATTATGTGGCAGAGGTGGCTTGGCCCTACGAATGCGCTTTAAGATGTTAAAGGCTTCTTGGGCTTCAGGAGGCCCAGGATTTGGGGTTAGCATTCTTCTTTGTGAGGGTCCAGGGGGCCCCTCGCGGGGAGAATTGCGGAAACAAAATGCCTGTAAAGTTCCAAACCCCAAAAACCCCTGATGGCCCGGGGGACCAAAAGGTCGGGGCCCAAATGCGGATCGCTGCAGTTTGGGAGGGATCCACTGGGACCTTGATCCGAAATGATGTCCTAAGAAGGGCAAGGGAGGGGCTCAAAGAGGCTTTTCTCCATTTTGGGACAAAGCTGGTGGGTACGGAGACGTCTGGCACCGGGCGGGGGGGTGGTGGCGGTGATTTCCTAGTCAGAGAGAAGTTTAAAATGCGCCAGATAGACAATGAGGGCATAAGAAGGTCGGGAAGACCCTTTTGACGAATTTGGAACCAGCGGAGCTTTTGAGAGGGCCGAAGGCATGACGGATTTTCGAAGTGGCCTGGGTTTATTAAAGGCCGTCTTCCATTCGTCGCCTTCACGGATAAAATCAAGTTGAAAAGCTCCGCTAAACCCCAATTTTGGAAAAAATTTTTCGCCCGCAGCGTTTCGAACAGCCCCCAGTCAGAGGCAGGGGGGTTTATCGATTTTTTTGGTTGTTTTATTTAGTCCACAATAATCGTTTCAGGGCTGGAGAGTTCCATTTTTCTTTTCGACAAAGAAGAATTGGCCCCGAGGCGAAGGGACTTGCGTATAAAGCCTTTGCGGAGTTCTCCTGAATTTTACTCCGAACTCCCCTTGGTTTTCTGGGCGAAAGGGTAGATTTCTGCCTCGGGGGGGGGGGGGTTTTGGGGTTTTTTGCGGTTTTAAAATAGGACAGTCGAAGGCTGGGGGGGGAAGGGGGTTTCGCCCGCTTTCGGAAAAGAGGGGAAAACCCTGGAAAGGGAGTGGGAGCCCGCAGAGGCTTCGTGGGGCTTTAGGACCGTGGGGCAGGACGGGGTACAAAAAAGGGAAATCGGGGTGGCACCGGGCCCCCCAACGGAAATTTGCCTGGTTCAGTCCGGGGGTCGGGCAGCTCTTGCAACAAGGGAAGGGCCCCAGAGAATTTAGAAGAGGGGCGAGGCAGAACCCAAAAAATTTAGAGTCTCTTCTGTAGAGCGCCTACCGCAAGGTGAGGGGCGCAGTGCAGAACCCGAATAGCATCCTTGAGGATTCGCCACTGAAAGAGGGGGCAAAAACATTGGTATCGCAGGGGGTCACGGGGGGATGAAACTTGGAAACCGCGGTGGCTGATAAATTTCAGGGGGCCCTGAATCAAGGAAGGGGGGCTTGGAAATGGTCCCGGGGATATTTACAGAGTACGGGAAGGTCAAAAGGGGGGGGCCCATGCCCCTAGGGAGCCTCCCCCGGCGGCCCTGGTGCGAGAGTTTCCCGGTGCACCCGGCAGTCGCAAGAAATGGCCGGACCGCCACAGTGAAACATGCTGCCTTGATGACGCTGCAAGCTTTCCCGGGTCAGGTGGGCTTTCCTCAAAACCCGCTGAAATTATCCCGGGAACCATTGGGGAGGAAATGGAGGTCGTTGAAAAAAAGGGGCCAAAACGGGGAGCCGGCTTTAAGGGTGGCCTCCCGTTGGAGGCGGGGCCTTATTGTTTTCAGGAACCCTATGGGCGATTGGGGTGGCTAACAGAATCGTTGTTCCCGAGTGGATGGCGGGCCCCGACCAGCGAGCTGTCTTTGAGCGCCCCGAGGGGGCCCTTTCCAGAAGGTTGCCACCGCGCCTCATTGTTCCGTCCAGGTTTGAGGCCCGGGGCACTGCACGGGTACTAAACCCCAAACCCACGGGGGGGAGAGTGCCGGACGGAGGGGGTGTGGCAGGTTCCTTTAAGATTTTGGGGGAACCCCCGTGGGAAAAAGGGTTGTAGATTTGTGTCAAGGATTCCTGGTCCCATAGCGGAGTGGCCCGGCCAGAGCTTTGCCGTTGGAGGCAATTTTTGAAACCCCCTTAGCCCGTGGGGGAGGGAATTGATGCCCCCAAAATCTCAATGTGGATTGAGCATTGACGATGAAGTTGCACTTTTTTGGCTCTCCCTCATAAAAGTGGGGGGGGCGGAGATGCAGAGGAAGTTTCCCCGGGGCGGGAGCAGGTAAAAACCCCCGGTGAGGAGCAAAATTGTGCTGGCGGGAGACGGGAGCCGCGCGGAGGTAGACGGGCCCCAAGGTTCTGCATCTGGGCAAATGCAATACGCTGGTCTGCTGGCGACGGCCCCTCGTAAAAGTCCCCGGGGATCAGGGAAGGGCCCCGGCAGAATTCCATGGCCAGATTGTACTGTAAAGGGTTCGGGGATTCGCTGGCCCCGCAAGTGATGATAGTTTAAGCCACGCCCCGGGGCGGATTAAGAAGCCCCGGTATTCACCGAGCCCGCTGCAAAGGGGATTGGGGTTGCTGGCGTGAGGCTAAGGTCGCTACCCCCGACGTGACTTGCTTGCGATGGGGCCGGGGTACTGCGTTACAGAATCTAAACCAGAGGGTAGTCGGGGAAGGCAGAAGGTCACGGCAGGCGGCAGAGGTTTGTGGTCAGAGAGGGCAGAAAGGTCAGGGCAGGGGGGCAAACAGAAGGTAGGAAACGTGTGGAAGGATGGTACACGGGTAATCAATACGGGAATCCAACCTCTTAAGCCTGAACGCACACCAACAATCTGGGAAAAGGGGCCCGGGGGGTTTCCTTATATATGGGCCAGGGTCGGAGTTGACCAAAATTTCGGCGCCCTGGCCCCTTTAAAAACCCGACCAGCTGTCGCGGGGCCCCCAGGAAGCAGGGACGAGCGGCGGGGCCCGGGGGCAGGAGAGGTACAAGGAGCGTGGACGGGTAAAATGGAGCGTCGCCTGACCTCGGTAGCAGGGGGATGGTCCGGGCGTTGCTGCGGCAACCCCCGCCACCGGACCCCCAGCACGCGAGGGTGGCAGCGCGCGGTGGCAACGGCACACCCGGCGCCAGCCCCTATGACACCCATTTGCCCCATCGGAGCCCAGTCTATGGACTTCAATCACATTTTTCCAAATCAACCGTTTCCAATCTTACATTTTTCGTACTTTTTTGCAAATTCGAGCCAACACTTCTTATGACGAGATTGAAGCCGACCGTCTTCTTTTCACTTAACGAAACACATCGAGCCACCTCTCAAGTCATTTCTGTCACGTTACACCTTGTAACGGGCCAACTTATTGATGCTGTTATCTTGCCTGGACGACCACTTCTTGGCTTTCGAATAGCTAGATAGACCAGGGGCGTTGCTAGGGTCCTAAACCCACCTGGGATGCTCTGGCTACCTTTGTGTTTTTCCCCACCTCCATTGTGTAACTGCGGATTACTTTTTAACCGTGAACCCACAAACCTCTGTTCCTCGTTCACTAATTGCTTCTGCACATCCCACACAGATCCCGTCCATTCCGTCTCCTCAGGCAGTCCTGTACACACTAAACAACTCACCAATGACATAAATTTACTTTTTCAGAACTCTCTCACGCATTCATTTGACATACCCCCTAAACAAGTCACCAAACTAATCCACTCGATACATGGACGCCAAATCTACCAGACAAGTGTTTGTGACTAAAAACACGTCCTACAAAACCCACAAGACCCAAAACTATTACTACTCAAGGCTCAAATATATCCTGCCAGAGACCTGAGACCGACTAAGCGACCCCCACATGTGACTACCACTTATATCACCCCGGCCTCTGATTACACATATACCACCCCCCCCCACGACATACAGGGGCCATTAATAGCGGTAGATACCTAGTTCTGTATGTAGACTCTGCCAGACATATATGTGATTACCCGCTGTTACCATTTCAGTAACCAACCGCACGTCTTTTCGTGATCAGCTCGTCACTGCTTCCCTTATCTTCTCCAATCTTGGTTCCCACCTGATCAACCTTCATGCTGCTTATCTCCCAGGCCAATACTCGTCCCTGGGATTTTGGACACCAATATCTTAGAATCCCTCACATTTCCAGCAAACTCCTTAATTTTAGTATAGCAGTCCCCTCAGTTAGGTATTATAGGGGCACTGCGCGAGCAGTTTATGCGCACCACAGGCAAGGTATAATGGGGCACAGGCCAGGTATATGGGGCCACAGGCAGGTAAATGGGGCCCACAGGCCAGTATATGGGGGCACTGAAGGCAGAAATATAGGGGCACTGATGTGCATTATATGAGCACTGAGGCAGGCGTATACTAAAGCAGCCACTGAGGCAGGTATATAGGGGCGCCACTGACGGCATTATATAGGGGCCACAGGTCAGGTATAGGGGGGCACAGGCAGGTAAAAGAGGGGGGCACCAGCAGTTATAAGGTGGGCACACAGGCAGGTAATAGGGTCATTGAGGCCAGTAAATGGGGCCCACAGGCATAATATAGCTGGGCAACTGCAGGCAGTATATAGGGGCCACAGCAGGTATACTGGGGCCGAAAGGCCAGTATCATATGGGCACAGGCAGTATATGGGGCGCCCCACAGGCACAAAGGCGCTATATAAGGTCTAATGAGCAGTATATGGGGGCAACTGAGCGCATATACCTGGGGGGCCCAAGCAGGTATACATAAGGCGGCACTGCAGGCAGTATACGGGGGGCAATGAGGCGCAGTAATGGGGGCCTGCCTAACCACAGGTATAGCGGGTGGCACAGGCAGGTTATACATTGCGGGCGGCACCAGGCAAGGTATATAGGCGGTCATCAACACACGGCAGGCTATAGGTAGGCACAGGCAGGGATATGGGGGCCCAGGCAGGAAAAGGGGGCACTGGCAGTAAATGGGGGCACTGGCAGTATATGGTGGTCACACGGCTCAGTCATCCATGGGGCCACAGCAGGTTAAAAAGGCGCACAGGCAGCACTATGGGCGGCCACAGGCAGGCATTAATAGGGCGACAGGCAGTTATATAGAGGGGCCGCCACAGACCCAAGGGATATGGGAGGCGCCCTAGGCAGCATATGGGGGCCACAGGCAGGCATTATAAGGGGCACCAGGACAGGGATATGGGCGGCCACAGGCAGGCATTATACAGGCACAGGCAGTATAGTATAGGGGGCACTGAGGCAGGTAAACGCGCTATACAAAATAACACATTATATACTCACCTTTAACTCTCCCCGGCCGAGCGCGCTCCGTCCATCTTTCAGCGCCTCCTCGCATCGCACCTCGGGCGCCACCGCGCCTGATGACGCCTGCTGCGCCCGAGATACAGGGCACCGCCGCGATGGACGTGATGTCAACGTGACTGCTGCCGAGCTGAGTCGCACGGGGCCCTGTCGGCAGATCCTCATCGCTGTGAGCAACCCGGCATCCTCTTCGTGTAGGACCTGCGGGTCCGACACTGTCCTGGCGGAGGGCAGGGAGCACCTCGCTCTCTGCCCCTCGCTAGAAGCCCTCAGCTGTGTGTGGCGTTCCAGGGACGCACATGCAGCTGAGGGGCCAGTCGATGCTCCAGGCCCCAGCGCAGTAGGCCTCGTGCCGGAGCTACTCGGGGCCCACGGGGTTTTTATTTACGCCGGCGCGCGGCCCGAACCCCGAACAACAACACAGCCTAGCAAACGCCCCTGAGAAAGACTTTATGGATGCTCTTCTCTTCTCTTGTGGAAAATCACTTCTCTTCAACGGCTGCTCGAACCAGTGGACCCTTTCCCCTCTGGGCATCAGCCTAAATAACACACGAGCTATCAGGGCATGTGAGAACTGGTCGTAATTTGGTAGTATATAAGAAAAAACCAGATTGGCCAGGCAATGAGGCAGTGAAGGCCGTGTGGCGACGAGACAGCTCCTCACAGTAGGCCCTCTTATATGACTTTTCTGGCCCTTATCATCCATGGGCAAACACCTGTCAATAAGAAAGGCCACCCGCTTGGCGCCCGGCATCATCTCACCCGACCCGTCGGAGAGGCTACTCCATCTCCAACTATTTTCCCCCCTGATGCAGCAGCACCTGAGGATGACGATCGCCTCACTCCCCGCGCCGCTCTGAGCAGCTCCCGCAGCCATCTTGCTCTCCCGGCCAGAAAGACTCACGCCGGGCCCGCCGCCCAACTTTCTCTGCTTCAGCAACACCATCGGGTCTTAACGGCCACCTCGACGAGCAGCCAGCGGTCGCTCGACGCCCGCCCATAACCTGGTGGGGACCGGAGCATCGCCGGCAGGCCTGAAGCCGACTGGCCTCGCACCCAGGGAACCGGCAACCCCCCACCTGACCTCTGACTGCCGGATGCCGGCTGTGCTGCTCCAGCGCCCGCGCTGCGCCCCAACCAGAGGCCGCACTACATCTATCAGGTCGGTGCGGAGGGGAATGTGCGGCTCCCCCCGCGGAGTCACGGAGAAACTCTGCTCACCGGAACGGGCCACGTGATTCCACGCGGTGAGCATGTCCGAGGCCCCAGCGGGTTCCCATCCTCTCCTCTCCAACCTCGCCCAGCCATCCCGCACACGTCCGATCGGGTCTCAACTCTCCCCTGGGTGCCTCGTATCACCCTGGCATCTGAAGGCCCACGGGACACCCGGCAGGCACCATTCTGATCCCTTGGCCCAACGGGAGTGGGTGCAGAGATGCCCCATCAGCGACACCGGCGTCCCCGCACTGCGCTCCTCTCTCTGGCCCACAGAAACTGCCCACAAGCCCGCCGTCTCCAGACCCTATCTACTGGCCCAGAGGACGGATGCCGCCCCAAGCGGTAACTCACCTGCTCACCAGCCACAGCGCAGACGCTGAGTCGGATCGAGCGCTGCGGTTCTCGCTCCAGATGGAGCCTACAAGTTTTTACACAGCCCAGAAGAGCCCCAGTGGTCACTATTATGGACATACCCACCATTGCCATCTCCAGCCCCCCTCTCTGCAGGAGCAGCCTAAGGGGCAGGCTTTGAGGCCCATCCACTGGCTTGGGGCAGGCGGGGGGCTCAGGGGGGGAGAGGTGTTCGCTTCACACTCTACGCCCCACTGGCCCTCGACTATCCAGGCTCCCCCTGCTGCTCCTACCCCGTCTGCGACCCCCCCAGGAAGCTCCTAACATCCGGCTCTGCCAGTCCAACACAACTCAGGGACGTGGCATCCAGCCCCAACTCCTCCTACCTGGGGAAACAGCCCCCAACGCCATGGCGCTGAATCCAGGTCTCAACCATCCCCTCGCCGGGGCCCACATCCCCCATCATCTCTGCCTCACAAACTCAGTATCCGCCAGGCCCTCCCTCCTTCCTCCTGCAAGATGCTTGCGCCTTGCACTGGACTCCACCCCGAGTGCTGCGTGCCCTGCTCTCTTTCTTCCTTGCTAACACAACACATCTACAGTCCTTTGGGGCGCGAGAAATGCAACATACCTTGAGAAAGAGCTCCGCCCCGGCTCCAAACTCCATCGTGGCACAGCGATCACAAGTTCGAGTTCACCCAGCTGGAACAAAGCTCAAGAATCAACGACCCGCCCCCTCTTATATCCTCTCTTCAATCTCAGCTCTCCGGGACATCCTGCACACACATCTCCAACTGCCTCGCACCTGATGATTTGGAAACCGCAGTCGACCGAAAACAACGTCAGCTGAGGGGCCTGCTCGATTCTGTCACAAGCAGGAGCCCAGCTCCCTTCCACCTCACAGGTCTGTTTCAAATTCATTCTTGGTCGCTCTGAAGGAACATTCCTGGAATTCGACAGAGCCCCATAGAGCACTGCGCCCGCAGACGCACTGATCCAACTACACCCAGCAGGACGTCTCTGTAAACAGCTCCACCACTTTACGAATCAGGAACACGGCAACTTATGCGCACCACGCCCGATTGATGCAGCGGAGTAGAATTTGCGAGGGGATCCTCTTGCATCTGTTTTTCCTGACCTTCTGTCACCGCCGCACATTGCGGCATGATACAGCGGCACTTAAGCCCCTCCTAGCCGCCTTCACTCCCTAAAATTATATTCGTATAGGTGGGGCTTCTCCTCCTTCTCACTGCAGGTTTAGGCACCTGGACAAGACGCTCATGCCTTCCGCACTATGGCGAGACTTGCCCCCTTTATCTCGATCTCTGCAATTGCCCCGCGGAGGTGACCCTTCCCAGACATTGGCCTCTGCTCACATCCTCCATGGACAATCCGTCAAGTGACCTGCCGTCAGCTCATCGTGGTAAACCACAGCGACTAGGCACCCACCTGGTGTCCTTCTCTGCGCCTCAGAGGCACCGAGCGCACCCGCCGAGACAGCCCAGACAGCAGCTGCCAAAGCCTCAACACCCGCGCTCGCTGAGGGTTCCTTGCTCGCCCGGCACCAAGTCACGGTTCAATTTCTTGAATATGCGTTGGCCCTGTGTTTTACACTGCTTGGGTCATACCGCCCCGTCTGGGGATGCGGACACTCCTGATTACTCTTTCGATCCGGACCTCGCGCTCTACTGTTTTTTTTTCTTCTTTTTCATCTCTCTTCTTGACTCCCCCTCGGAGATTTGCACAGACTCTCTCATATCATCCATTGTGTTTTGCCTTCTTTTACAAATCGATATTGTATAATATTCATACCTGCTTAGCACTATCTGGCCTTTGGAACCCTGAGTAGGAGGTGACCCGCCCCATCCGGTCCTTTCCTCTTTACCCCATACCTTGTTCCCTCATACCCCCCCATTTCTGCCTACCGTGCCCTTCTTTTTCCCCTTTCTCCTCTGGATATTGGTACCCCGGGTCGGGCGCCTCTTTGCCCGAGTCGTGGTTCGAGGGGCCTCTGGGGCGGCTCTCTGCCGCTCCTTAGCGCGGTGGTGGTCTTTTCCCTGTTTCCCTCCCCGGTACTCCCTCTGCTTGCTCGCCTTGTTGGTACCTGGGAGAAACCCCCCGTTTAGGTAAGACAACCACTTACACGTACAAGCATGGGGTTATGGCAGTTATATATCTGCTATTGTTAGACTATTTGGCCTGATATTTGTTAGGCTTTTGTCTTTGCGCATTCATTTGAAAAAGTTTCTTTGGAACTGTTGGTACCTCTACACCTTTTGACTGGCTTGGCGAGCGAGCTGCCCCCCCCTCCTCATAACCGGGGAAGATATGTCTCGACTTCTCACCCTTCCCACAATCGATTATGGCGAATCTACGCCTTACGTCCTCTAACATTTAGGGATTCTTTAACGTCCCCAGAAAAAAAGGCTCGCAGGTCCTACGTACTCACCTCCATAAACAGAGACAACGCACATATCTCTTTCTTCCAGGAAAACCCATCTCCGTTTCCTAGCAAATCCAATACCTTCCGTAACCAGGCTTATTTCCCAGTCTGGTGCCATACAAACAGTAGTTCTTCAGCCAAGTCCAAGGGAGTGGCAACTTCTTTCACAAACTCAACTTCGTCTTTCTCCCTTTTTCACTTCATGTTACGGTGTTAGACACCTATCGGCGATTGAAGGGAAAAAAATGCCAGGGCCTTGTTTGCTCAACTATACACTCTCTCTCCAAGGCCAGGACCCACCACTGGCAAACATTCATGCCAAACCTCAGCCACCTATCCTCTCCTCGCTTAAACAACTGATCTGCCCTACCTGCGCGCTTTGCCCAGCCAGATCATACTGAGGCGGGAGGACGGCATTTAAACATTTGCGCGCTCAACCCGTTCCCCTAACACCTCATCTGCGGCAATCATCTGATACTCACCCCCACACTCAACAGAGTGCGAAAAACCAGCACTCCATGACACAAAAACAATGCAGCTAGATGACGTTTGGAGTTGCTGCACCCCCAGGAGCGGGACTTCACCTTCTAACTCCTCGCCTCACAACGACTTACTAACACCCCTCGACATAGACTATTTCCTCACCGCAGCATTCCCTGCTTCGCTGGGTGGTGTCGGCCTCCGGTGAGGCAGCGACCTCCCCTCGGATCTACCATGCCCCAGTGCACTGCGATATTATGCTCCCTCATACCACACCAGACCAGGGTTCTCTCTGAAACTAGAATGCAGCTCACTTACTGTCGGCATTCCTATGTCGCCCAGGCTTCCAGAACCTGTACTACGCACACAACTTATATCAGTTTTCACGCAGATGACCCCCTCTTCCCCGCAGATCCAATGGAAGGCGTTAGAAGTGCTCTCAGAGGTGTCCTAATTAATCATGCGCCGCGCCTCCATAGAGAGAAGCTGCTCGTGCGAAATTGCTAGGCCCTCTTGACTCGCTTAGGTGCGCCATTAAGCGTCCTCATACAAGACTATATCACTTCGGTCTGGAGACGACCTGAGAGCCATGATCCAGACACGTCATGACATTCTTCAGGCTTATGGAACACATAGGCATAAAAGATACAGATCTCTGCGTCTAGCTCATTCTATTCCTGGTGTAACAACAAACCGGCAAGTTCGGCCCGTGCACTTAGGGCTCACAACGCGCGAGAGCCGCCCCATTTGACCCTTCTCAAAAGACCCCGAACAGGCGTCGAGTGTCCACTTATCAAACGAGATCTTGAGCGGTCTTTCCCAGACTACTATGCTCACACCTCTATAATCTCCCTGAGTGAGTGCACAGGCGAGAATCACTTCCGTGAAGTATTTTGCTCAAACGTCCCTTACCCCACTCCTCCGACTCTACGTAATCGCCGTCCCTGAAGAACCCTTTTCCCAGGAAGATCTTGGCTGCACCATTAAATTCCCTCCCATCTGGCAACAAGTCGCAGGTCCGGACGGTTATAACCAGCTCACTCCTTTCTACAAGCTCTCTTTTGCCGAATTGTCCAGCCCTCCTCCGGCACGCTTTTTAATATGGTCTCCAAGGGATCCCCCTTCTGAATTCCGGCCTCCTGAGGGCCCATATTGGGTGATTCCCAAAGGAGGGAAGGACCACCTCTCAGTGCCCAGAAATTATGCGGCCCCATATCGCTTATCAAACACCTCGGCCGGCGGCGCGCGAAGCCCCCAAGGGACCTTCTCCTAGATGCGAAGACTTTTCGCTAAGCTTTCTGTGCTCTCAGACTCAACCCTCTCCTCCTCTATACCATTATTCACCCCGGATCATAGTGGGATTGCGCTGCCGACCAGGGATGCGAGGACAACACTCTTAAGACATTCTCCCTGATCCCACCTAGGTTCGCCTTCAGAAAACCCCGTGCATTTTCTCCTGTCCCTTGACGCGGAGAAGGAGCATCTTGGACTAGAGTAGCCTTGGCCCTTCCTTGAGCGAGTACAGAGGTCTCTGGGACTGGCCCCATCATGCGGGAAAGGGTATGCCCCTTATAAATCCCTCACCTCAGGCTCAAATCAGGATTACTATACTTTGTCCACTCCCATGACAATCCGAACTGCACCAGACAGGGATGTCCTCTTTTCCCCCACCTATACTTTTTGGGCCATGGAACACCTGCTTGAGTGGCGCTCGCGGCAAACGACCCCCGGCGTGGAGGAATCCGGTTCCGTGAGCATCATTCAAATGCTCGGTCTTTTGCTGACGATCACATATACTCCTTTACTTCTGGGGAACCGCCACCTCCTTCCCTCCACCGAGAGTAATGGAGATCATTGACGAATTTAGCCTGCATAGCAATTCATAAGATAAAACATGTCAAAACTCTATTGCTATGGGCTTTCAATATTCCACGACGCCGAATCTTCGAACTCCGCTGAGAACATCCTTCCCCTTCTCCTGGGAGACTCTCTCTCTCTTCTTTCAAGTACTTGGGGGTACCCATATCCCTCAAACCCAGACAAAATCTTTGCGATCTCAATTTCGCTGCCCCTTCTACCAGGATTAAGCAGGATTTTATTGAAATGGGACAACAAAGATTTTTCGTGGAATTGGGCGGATAAAATATTCTGAAGATGAATAACCTTTACCACGCTGTTGTATCTGTTCCCGGCAATCCCCGATCCTTCTCCTAGGATCCGTTTTTAGAGACCCTTCGGAAGATAATCTCAAAATTTGATGGGCAAGGGGCAAACCAAGATAGCGGAATCCACCCTTACTAGGCCCAAAGCAGAGGGGGGACTCTCTTTACCGGACCTTCTCTCAGCCTATTATCTGGCCGCGGTGGCGGTGAGAACCCCCCGGATTCCTTCAAGGCGAGGCGCTCCAAACTCTGGGTGCGCAGGTTCTGGAGAGACCCTGTTATATGGACAAGCACACCAAACCGCAGCCTTGCCATGGCTGTCGCCGCTCAGTATAACCCCTACCTTGTGGTTTTTGATAGCACGCGTCCCGATGCTAGCCCCCAGACCTCAGTCCCATACATCGGCTCATACGCTTCCAGGTTGGGTCTGTTTGACTGGTCGGTCCATGCACCCCATTGCTTGGTAACCCTGATGTCCACGAGCTCTCTCCTCCAGCCGCTGCTCGCTTGCTGGGATCATGCTCACGGGTGCCGCTCATCGTGTCTCGACAGTGTCCTCGAGTCCAGGCGGAATTTTTGAGGGAGTATGATAGTCACTGGTAGCGCCGCATGGTACCCGCGTGTATTTTGCAAGGTTTCACTATTACCAGCTGCGCAAACCTGTATGCTAGATGAAACTAACACTTCGTGGTGCATAGACTCTTAACCACCTTTGACGCTTTGGTGCCTTGCGTAATACTCAGAAAGAGAGGGTCTCTCTCAGCCTGTATAGCCCCATATTCCTTCGCCTCTCGCACTCCTGCGACCAAAAACCTGCCGTTTCAGCACGGTTGGGAGAGGCGGAAGCTCGGCACCGTCCTCTTCGGAAGAGGTTGTGGTCCAAACAGCCTTCCACGATCCACAGATCCTCGGGTCCTCCAGGGCCCACGAGCTCAACTATAAAATAGTCTTACACACGATGGCGTACCGGGTGCCAAGCTCTTAATCACTTCTCCCCGTCCATCCACCCTGCAGTCTGTTGCGGGATGTGGCGTAAGGAGAGGGTACTTCTGTCCCACGATGGTGGGAGCTGCCCTGCTCTGCACACTCTCTACCTGGGTCCGGGGTCCCTGAACTTAATCCACACATCACGGAGGGATGAGCCCCGGGGCACCCAGCACTGGTGCTTGCTGTTTTGATATCCCTTTACTACCCCATTGCCTTGCTTAAGTCACATCTGGGATAGTTTCGTGATCCTTGCTGGCCAAGGATACTCACCCTAGACTTTGGCTCTCTCACTGCCAGCCCATCCATATCGGACTGGATCCGAGTAGGTCCATGTCCTTCCAGCGCTTGGAGGAGTTCAGATCTGATTCCCCTTCGTCCCATAGAGCCGATCATTTGAGTGCTCTTGGAGCCCTTGATTTCCTTTTGTGAAACAGACCGCTATCTGTCCAGCCTAGAGGAAACTCGCCCACGTCTCAGTGCAGGAATGGAGAGCACCTTGGCACAACAGGCCTGAAGAATGAGTGCAGGGGACATCGGAGGGCTCCTAGCCAATCTCTCCTTTTTTTTTTAAAGTGAGGTGCGGGTGCCGCCCGTCGACCACCGCTGCTCTCACACACAGTGCCCCTCGTTCGCCTTCGGTTACTTTATGCTCCCCATTCCTTTTCCCTCCTTTCTCTCCTTCTTTTTTATTCTTTTCCCTGTTTTCCTCTCTACGATTTGATAAAAGGCACGGCATTGATTCTCCATGCAACGCTCCGCTTGCGGAAGCTTACATGCATCACGCCCATATCTTTTTAGACAAGCTTGTCTAGTATATCAAACCACCATTGCAGTGTCTCAACTTCTCTCTGACATTTGCGTTCTGCCCACGGGTTGGATGGGTCAGGGGGAAAAAAAATAAAACGCTACCTCTGTACACCCATCCCTTATTTTGCGGATGTACCACTGCAATCTGATACCTTCTGTTTGCAATAAGTGACTTTGTACTTTCATGTTTTTGCTACTTCACAATAAAGATGCTTTGAATTTGAAAAAAAAAAAAAAAAACAAAAGAAGAAAAAAGATGGCTACACCACCAAGGAGCGTAAACATACAATAACCAATCCAGTCTACATGACAAGATCTGCAGAACTAAGCATATGCTAAATAGTGTAGGTCAAAAAAAAGGTTTGCCAAAAAGGTCTTAAAATAGGTAATCCCTTTTTAAAACGTAGTGGATGTGAGATAAGGAGCCTGAAAGTCAAAATTTCAAAAATTGTTCCCCTTTTCCCCCCTTGTCAGTGTAAAATATATTTATTGGGAAAAAAACTTTGGAACAATAAAAAAAAAAAATTGTAAATATGCAAACCCCGGGAGTAAGTAGGAAAAAAAAAATGTTTTCAACAAAATGTTCTGAATATATTTTGGAGTCTATGAATTTGTTCTGGTAATAGAAATTCCCCCCCTAGTTCCCTCCTTCAAGATGACCTTAAATCGATCTCTTATTTTTCCGGGTAGAAACGGCCCCCTACCTAACTTGGGTTGGTGGTAAAACGGGGACACAAGGGGATCATCTTTACAATCTCAGAGTATAAAGGAATTGCCTCAGCCAAGTCGTTTTGATAATGGTTAATTTCTACTTTTTTGAAAAACAAGTGAAATTTTTGTTTGGTAAATCGGTTTGTATGGGGGCGGGGTCTTTTCCCCTACGGTAAAAACTTTGCCTCCTCCATGGCACCCAAAAACTTTTCAAAATTAAAATCCTATCTGAGAGGTGAAGATATGGGAGCATTAAACCTGGCAAAAATCAATTCCTCTTGCTTTTGGCACGCATTGTGAATGGACCAATTTGTATATATGTTGGGGTTGGGGTTGGCCATTTTATAAAAACTCCAAAACCCGCAAATGGGCCCGAATCCAACTCTAGACTCCCAGCCATGGTTTTGCAAGTAAAGTGTTCCCTTGTTTTAGCCCTGAGAGTGGGT